>RJWJ010038433.1:0-14999 GCA_004363605.1 Indri indri
AAAAAAAAAAAAAAAAAAAAAAAAAAAAAAAAAAAAAAAAAAAAAAAAAAAAAAAAAAAAAAAAAAAAAAAAAAAAAAAAAAAAAAAAAAAAAAAAAAAAAAAAAAAAAAAAAAAAAAAAAAAAAACAAAACAAAACAATAATGAGCAAAATATATGGAATGATATTTCAGCAAAGAAGATGTATGAATGACCAATAAGCACTCGAAAAGATGCTCCATATCATCAGTTATTAGGGAAATGTAAATCAAAACCTCAATGAGATACTACTTAACATGCATAAGAATGGTTATAATCAAAAAGACGAACAATAAGTGTTGGTGAAAATGTGACAAAATTGTAATCTTCACACTGCTGACAGAAATGTAACATGCTACAGACACTGTGAAATATAGTTTCTTAAAATGCCAAGCATACTATGTTTACTTTATGACCCAGCATTTCCACACTTAGCTATCTGCAAAAGAGAAACTGAAACATACCGTCCCACAGAAACTTGTAAATGAATGTCACAGCAGCATTACCTATAACAGCCAAAAAGTAGAAACAACCCAATGTCCACCAACTGAATACATCAACAAAATATAGCATGTGGCCATAAAGTAGAATATTAATCAGTAATAAAAAGGAACAAAGTATTGATACATGCCACAGCATAGATGAACCTTTAAAACTTTATGCTAAGTGAAAGAAGCCATTCGCAAAAGACTACATACATATTTTATGATTCCATTTATATAAGATGTCCAGAAAAGGCAAATGTACGGATATAGAAAGATTAGTTGTTCTCTGGGGCTGGGAATGTGAAGTGGGAGGGACTGAGAAAAGACACAAAGTTTCTTTTTGTGGTGCTAAAAATGTTCTATATTTCTGTTGTAGTGCTGGCTACACAATCCTGTAAATTTAATAGTAATCACCGAATTGTATGCTTAAAACAAGTGTGTTTTATTAAGGTATGCAAATTATACTGTAATAAATTTGGTTTTTTGTAAAAGATAAGAACCGAAAATCACGCTTAATATTTAAGATATTTTAATCTTACTTTTTAATATTTCCATTATAATTTTACCTGCCCAGATGACAGCACAGGTATTAACTACATATATTTAAGGAGGGCATGGTTAAACACGTATTACTTATTGGTCTATATCCAAGCACCATTTGCAGCAGGTTATACTGAAAAATACGACAATACAAAAGCTACAGACAATTCTACCAAATAGTAACAAAACCGGAAATAATTCTAACTCCCACCTGCCCCCCCGAGAAACTGGACTGACACGTCAATGAAAGGGAAGTACAATATTTTCAGACTTGAGTCAGCTCAAATCATGGGTATCCAACACAACAGCACAGCTACAAACACATTTTTAAAAGCCTACCTTGAAGTGATAGGTGGAGAGGTTTATATTTTAAAAATTGCTTTCTCAGTTTCTAATAGATAATTTCAATGACTTAAGAAAACATCTCATCTCAGTTGATTACGTACAAATGGCACCTCAGCAAAGAGTGGCTTCAAAAGGAGACTACACCAGCAGTGTGCTGTCTCCTCCTCTCCATGCCCAGAACAGAACCCAAGGTTGCTCACCCCTCATTCTACCCTCTATAGTCATGTGAACTTATGTAAACAAACCCATGACAACACAGGAACAATTTAAAGGTTATTCATTAAGGCTAATATATTTGACCCATGTCAACTGAACTCCTGAATCTATGGCAACAACACTTCCTCCTTCACCCCCCTTAGATAATCTTCATCCCCACCCCTACAATACTCTAAGGATGTCTGTGTGATCGCCGCAATCATGCAGCTTCCTATGCCTACACTGTAAAACATCAGGCAAAGGTACCCAACGGCAGGGATCAGAGGAGGTGGTGCCAGGGCACACTTTGTTTGGGGACACCTATCCATACGCCAGCTCTAGGTCCTCACTCCTGAAGCACCCTTTTAGAGTAAGGAGTACCTACTCAAAGCTCTGCTGTAACAACTCTTACCAGTGGCTATAAACAAAGAGCCTCCCTCCTCACTCTAACAGGCACACCCCCTTATCCAGCCCATTTACTGCCTGAGACTCTGTCTCCCTACCTCGGTGCTAGACTTTTGGGACCTCAACTGACTCACAACCACTTCAGAATTCCAGTCCTGATACAAACATATGGGGCAACTCCAATTCATAAGATCACGTATTTCTAGCTTTGAGGAACAGGTAGCATAAGCCTCAAAGAATTATTCCTTGCCACACACATCTTTAAAAAAAAAAAAAAAAAAAGCTCACAATTAGGAAAAAAGACATCCCCTGCTGAAATTTACAGTGTACTTTGCAGCCTTTCAACAAAGCCAGGATATTTCTGCCACAGCAATGACTACCAGGCTGCCTTTTTAAAGGGGGCTTGCAAAGTGACGGATTTACTATGGCCCAAATCTAGCTTTCGGGCTAAGAAGCTAGACTTCACCAACAGGAGAGAACAGATCCATCTTACACGGCAGAGTCACATTAACCAAACTTACAAGGCTGACCTATGAAACCACAATGTCAAGAAACCATTATCACAGGAACCAAATCACTCTCATCTTCTCAACATGGGCAGGCCCACAGAGATGGCCAAATAAATCATCAGCAGGATGTTGCTTGGTGAGCATGCGATCTCATCAAGAGGGCTTGGACAACATTTAATGGCATCAGGCTTACCTAACCTGATGAACGCATCTCGTGAACAGGAATGGTCTTCCCATACTACCAGACCACTTCACAGCAACCATTTCCAATAAAAGGCACAAAGCCCTCTCTCCTGGACAAAGACTAAATGACTAAAACCATCCACCTGAGTGACACATTCTTTCTTCAGATATATTATATATCCAATCAGGTGACTATCCAGGCTTGCCAGCCAGGGAGCTATTTTCTTTCTGTCAGGAAATAAATCTTTACTCTATTTTACTCTGCATCATGCTTTGATCTATAATTGGCTTTCATGAAAGTAATTACACTGTTCTCATTTCCAAATTCTAGAAAGCATGTTCATTATTTACTGAGCACTTACTATGTGTCAGGCTATTCTAGATATGGGATCTTCCACAAGGAAACAAAACAAAATCCCTATTCTAATAGAGTTTATATTCTTGTAATCCCTAAATACTGACAACAAAATTTATAGCTAGTAAGTACTCAAAAATGACATATAGATAGTAGGGTGATAAAGTTATCTAGAGTAGGCCTGTGGCGTTATTTGCAAGCATTTGATTAAATACAGGAGAAAAAGGACATTTTGATACTGATACAGGCAAACTAATATGAAATTTTAAATGACTTCTGCTACTTACTAAAGTCAACAATGGGCAGTTTAATTTAGCCTGAGCCTCAATTTTATCATTTATAAAATAACTAAATGAGTAATTGTAGTCACAGAACCAAGAAAATACCACAAAAATCGAATGAATGTAAAGACTAAACTATTAATTCACAAACACAGTCACTGTTTCCACTGATTGATACTTCAGTGGGTGAATTTACAGTTGGAAAAATCAAGACTTGATTGGATCCTGGGTAAAAAAAAAAAAAAAAAAATACATATGAAGAACATTTTGAGACAATTGGGAAAATGTGAATATGAACTGTACGTTGGGAAACTGAAGCAATATTGGTTTTCTTAGGTGTAGTAACGGGGATGCGGCTAGGTAGGAGAACATTACCGTCCCGGAAAGATGCACGTTGATATAAAGGGCAAAGCACCAAGATGTCTAAAACTAGCTGGCACAGGGGAGTGTTTGTGTGTGTAGCGATGGAGCACGTGTGGCAAAACATTAATGACTGGTGGAGCGAATGAAGGAGATACTGGGATCTGTTGTGTTTTTGTTTTTTTTTAACTTTTCTATGGGTTTGAAAATTTGCAAAATAAAAAAGTATGATCTTAAGACTCCCTCCATCAGGAAGAAAAAATAAAAACTAGTAATAGAATGTCAACATAATCTCTTAAACAAAAATATGAAATCATATTACCTAAAAATATAAGCAAAGACCTTATCAATACTTAAGGCTATTATAATTTGAAATGCTGTATTTGAAATGTCCAAATACACTGTTTCTATTCTATAGAAACTAAATGTTTCCATTTTAAAGCTTCAAATGTTTCTATTTTAAAGCGTAGCAAAAAGGTATAAAACCATTGACGAGTTCAAAGTGTCTTAATATCCAAATCCAAAAAGGTTTTTTTCTCTAGTTTCCACAGAAACTGTAGCTGAGATGAAAAGTATCCCACCACTACAAAGAAACGATCCAGCAAGTGCACCCCTGGATTGAAACAAAGAAGGATGCCAGCTCACCAATGTGAACAGTCATGAAGGCTATCATGCAGGGCTTTCCGAAGCACTGAGTCCTTGTCATAAATGCCCCAAGTAGCTTGTAGTACGGAATCAAGCAAGCAGTCTCCTGCAGTCCGGTTCCAAAGTGCATACAGTCGACTGTCCAAACGTGTAGCCAATTCCAAGGACCAGTTAATAATTGGAGATTCTTCTTCTAATTCTGTATGAGGAATTTAAATAACATGTTCATTTTCATGCCTATGTAATTAAGGAATATTCCATGGGGGAACAATCTATTTTCTTGTAAATATAAAAAGGTTTATATGTAATTTACCAATAAATACCTAAATAAATTTGACCGATTGAAATATAAACTTTTTTAGTTGAAAAATCTTGTGGCTCTACAATAATTCACTCAACTTTTAAATTCTTCCTCTTTTTTTTTTTTTCTTGAGACAGAGTCTTGCTTTGTCACCCAGGCTAGAGTGCTGTGGCATCAGCCTAGCTCACAGCAACCTCAAATTCCTGAGCTCAAGCAATCCTCCTGCCTCAGTCTCCCAAATAGCTAGGTCTACAGGTGCATGCCATAACAACCGGCTAGTTTTTCCGTTTTTAGTAGAGAGGGTCTCACTCCTGCTCGAGCTGGTCTCAAACTCCTGACCTCAAATGATCCTCCCACCTTGGCCTCTCAGAGTGCTAGGATTACAGGCATGAGCCACAGCGCTCAGCTAAATCCCTTATAACTTTATTCTCTAAAAATGTTTAACATAGAAATATATGCACTCTGGAATAGGAAGTAGAAAACCAAAGTTTGAAAACTTTTGTACCCTTATTTGTTAACTCTAACGCAGTTAAGAGCTGTGCTTGAGCATTTTTAACAGTACAACATGACACTGTTCTTAAGGGCTTTACGTCTTTAATTTAAAATAAAGCAAATTGCCATATCTTACAAAATAAAGCAAAAGTTACTTAATCAGATGAAAGGTAAATTACACTCATTAATTCCATGCTTACCTTTTTGAACATCTCTATCAAGTACCTCATCAAATAATTTTTCTTGGACTGTTGGGGGCAAGTCTTCAATATCTACAAAGAAAAGGCAGGCTTAAAAGATCTATTGTTTCATAACTTAATAAACTTGATACCAGCATCTAATAGTAACTTTCTCTAAAATAACTCCCTTTCCATTGAAGGCTGTCAGATAGCTTTGTGCACGTATAATGTATGTCTGATGTAAGACATTTCCTTTCTGTACTTCATTATAAAAACACTTATTTAATAAGTAACATTTGGACCAATAACTGCATAGAAATTTTGATTTGTTCTTTTCTCACACTGGCAATCTCTGCTCAGACCTGCTATTTTCAGCCTTCAGAATCTCCTTATAAAAGTTAATGAGCCATATACACAGTCTTTTTGTCATCATGCTCCAATATTCCATGCTCTACTAAGGTTACTTAATAGAGTAGCCTAGAATAAAGAGCATTACCCTTAAAAATCATTTTGAAAAAGAAGCCATTTCAATTAAAAATAAAAATCTAATCACTTGTAAGATCAAATATATAGAGTGCATTTCAAATGAAATTTACTCCAATTTTAGAAGGCTTAGTTATTTTCTCCTACCACTTGTAAACACCCGTTTATGTCTGAATATAAAGTTCAGAACACTCAGGACACAGATGGAAGCTTTACTTTATAAACTTATGATGTATTTATTCAGTGCCAACTAACAAAAAGCATTCCAGAAGACATTTTCAACTGTCGCTGAATCAAAAAATGAAAAGTTGCTTCACAAATATAGTAGAAATAAGTATGAGTGAAAAAGGAATGACACATTCAAGAGAATACCAGTATCTTTCATTCAAATAACCTGACTCCACCCATCAAAAAAGTCCATGTTCTAATCCTGTCTCTTAACACCAGGTAACCAATCACTATCTAATTTCAAAATAAGGGGAAAGAAGGAGAAAACTTTTTAAAGGAGATGAAAAAAGGATATTCTAAAATAAAACCAAAGAGAAAAATAAGTGGGTAAAAAAGATTTTTAAAAAATATCTGGGCCGGGCGCGGTGACTCATGCCTGTAATCCTAGCACTCTGGGAGGCCGAGGCAGGCGGACTGTTGGAGCTCAGGAGTTCGAAACCAGCCTGAGCAAGAGCCAGACCCCATCTCTACTAAAAATAGAAAGAAATTAATCGGACAACTAAAATATATAGAAAAAATTATCGGGCATGGTGGCGCATGCCTATAGTCCCAAGCTACTTGGGAGGCTGAGGCAGAAGGATCGCTTGAGCCCAGGAGTTTGAGGTTGCTGTGAGCTAGGATGACGCCATGGCACTCTAGCCTGGGCAAAACAGTGAGACTCTGTCTCAAAAAAAAAAAAAAAAAAAAAAATATCTGAAGCACACAAGAAAGCAGTTACTGGGGCCAGGCACAGTGGCGCTAGCCTGCAATCCTAGCACTCTGGGAGGCGGAGATGGGAGGACACCTTGAGCCTAGGAGTTCAAGCTTTCAGTGAGCTATGATGACCCCACTGCACCCCAGCCTGGGTGACACAGCAAGACCCTGTCTCCAAAAAAGAAAAAAAAAAATCAGTTACTATCAGATGCTGCTGCTGTATTCCTCCTAGATAACTAAAGAATTCATTTACATGCAGCCCTTATACTGGTCACTTCCTGAATAAACAGGACAGTCAAGTAATTTAAGATGCACATACAGCAGCTAAGTTATGTGCTTTCTAACAAAAACACATTTTTCACCCATACATAAAAATATAACTATAATAAAAGAAAAATTATTTTCACATTACATTTTGGAGTTACCTGCTGGCAATGTAAATGTTACAAGGTCAGTTAGAAAATAGCAAGCAAAATCCCCCTTTCTCTGATGAAGAGATGCAGCTATTTCCCTCCGGATTTGTTCTGTCAGTTCGGGACACACCATTGCTGGAATACACTTTGCTGCTTGTTGAGACACCTTAAATAAAAAAGAAACTTTCCTCTGCATCTCATTTATCATAAATGGAAGTAGAGAACAACAGTATTTAAAAGAAATTAGCAAAATTTCCAAATAACTCAAGGTGTTTTTTCCCCCCTAATCTTAAAATGTATTGGGTATTAATTTCTTACCAGAGACAGTACATATCAGTACAGCTTTTCAGAAAAGCAGCCATAAAAATGTTTTACCCTCTGATTCAGTAGTTCTATTTCTTGAGAATTTATCCCAAGGAAATACTCAAAGATACACATAAAAATTTACATAACAGGGTGTTGTTCATAAAGGTACATCATAGGAGGGGAGGGGAGGACAGAGAACCTAAACCTAAATAGACTAACCATCATGCACCCAATAAAAACATTCTTAAAAGACAGGGATTCCAGCTGAAGAGAAAGAAAATTGCAAGCACTCTTCTCCCACGTGTTTCAAGTCCCCTGACTTGGAATACACAAAGTGGCTTAGTTCCCAGGGATTTCAAACCCCTTTCCCCTCCCCATTTGTTACCACTCTGAAACTTTTAAAAAGCATTTGGTATTTCCAAGTTTAAACCTCTGAAGTCTAGCCTGAAAGGAGTGCGATGTGAGCACCGTTGTAGCGAGCACTACAGGAGAGGCCTCCAAGCAAGGAAATACAACATTGGGTAGAACTTTCTTTCCCTCTTTAAATGCTGAACAGCAACAAATGATGCAAAAATTTAACCTTAGGTTTCAGTCATACTCAGTTTGCAGAGCTCAAGATAGCTACAAATAGAATTCTGAAATCAAAGTTGAGCATGGGCTAGTCAGGAAGAGAGCATGGCATGAGAACCCCAAGTGAGCCAGTGAGCTCGGTTCTCTGACATCACCAACCTGGATGACCTTCCAGAAGGCAGCCTTCCAGTCACAAGTGGGGCCTGGAGAGCAGACCTTCTAGTAAGTCACCCAAAGAATATGGGCGGCATTGGTGGTTCAGTGGTAGAATTCTCACCTCCCAAATAATAAGATTTACTGATAATGTCATCTACGTAATATATATGGATAACTTAACTGTAATTGCTATTAAAGTAGGTAAACAGTGTTTGAAAAACCCTGCTTACCCAATACAGCCACCTGATACCTATTCTGAAACCTCCTACGTGAAAATTCAGTTCTACTAGACTTTATTGGCCAGGATTACCAGTAAACATGAAAATTCTCACTATATCTTAACTCCATGAACCCAACCTTTAATCAACACTCAAATATGGAAATCCAAATATTAAGTACTTTCAGAATATAACTGACTGTTTCTCAAGTAATATTGTTAAAATGGATCCCAAAGGTAAATTCAAAAATGGTTTATTCCAATCTGCTAGCCCGCAGCTCCTTTCCAAAAACCTGGGAAGACATTTCCATCAACAACCTAGACTGGACCTGAATACTGCAAATATTGCAAGGGAAACCTGGCCTCCAAGAATCCCCGCTTCCACCACCATTCTTAGGCAGGACATGTCTCTGAAGCCTGCCTCTCGTTGGCTCACCTCTTCAACCTTATGATTCTGAACCACCTCCTTAGGCTAGTAGTTCTTAACTTAGGGTCTGCAAACTTTAAGGGGAATTTGGTTTTAATTAAATTTAAATCTCAATCCCATTACTGGGCATCTACCCAAAAGAACAAATGATACTCTATAAGAAAGACACCTGCACCCGAATGTTTATAGCAGCACAATTCACAATTGCAAAGATGTGGAAACAACCCAAGTGTCCATCAATACATGAGTGCATTAATAAAATGTGGAATATGTATACCATGGAGTACTATTCAGCTTTAAGAAACAATGGTGATATAGCACCTCTTGTATACTCCTGGATAGAGTTGGAATGCATTCTACTAAGTGAAGTATCCCAAGAATGGAAAAACAAGCACCACATGTACTCACCATCAAATTGGTATTAACTGATCAACACGTAAGTGTACATATAAGAATAACATCTATTGGATGTCGGGCAGGGGGGAGGGAGGTGGGGGGAGGAGGGGACGGGTATTTGCATACAGAAAGAGTGCAATGCGCACCATCCAAGGGATGGACACGCTTGAAACTCGGACTTGGGGGGGAGGGGGAGGCAAGGGCAACATACGTAACCTAAACATCTGTACCCCCATAATATGCTGAAATAAAAAAAGTTAAATCTTTCATTTTCACTAACTTTTTGCGTATGTTAAAATGTATTTTATTATTTATCACAAATTTGATTTGGTATTTTGGTAACTGTATTTTACTACAAATAATTTCCTTTGTAATATTATTTTTTATTTTATGCATTTAAAAATAATTTTTGAGAAAGAGTCCAGAAATTCCACCAGACTACCACCAGGGTCCACAACACAAAACCCGATGAAAACCCTGCCCTAGATACATATCCCCAAATCCAATGTTCTCCTACCATTCTCCTATCCATTACCAACTTTGCTCTTTATGTGAAACAACCCCCTCTACCTCTCCCACACTGTTCCAGGGTTCGTCTACAGGTCCCATAGAATATGGAGAAAGTAACAGTACATTGCTTCCTAAATTTGTTTATAAAAGACACCACAGGTTCCATTTGGATCACTCTCTCCCTCTCTTGGATCACCTGCTCTGGGTGAAACCAGCTGCCACATCACGAGCAGCTCTGTGGATGGGCCCGCATGGCGAGTAATTGAAGCCTCCTGCCAACAGCCATAGCAGTGAGCTTGGGAACAGATCCTCTGGTCCCATTCCAGCCTTCTGACGATGACAGCCCTGACCAACAGCTTGACTGCAACCTCATGACATCCTGAGCCAAAACCATTCATCTAAGCAGCTCGTGGATTCCTGACCCGCACAAATTGCATGAAATAACAAACGTTTGTCTTAAGATGATAAGTTTTCAGACAATTTGTGACACAGCAGTATATGCACTGATGTTCTATTGTCATCCCACTGTTGGTCCTCAGATTACTCTTAGGAGTTCTGTGACTTACGACAGCCCCTCCAGAATCTGTAGCAGACTCTTCTACTAGCCTGCAGCGAGCCTATGAATTCCTCTAAAGACTTTAACCCTAGTTCACAGTGGCCTTATTTATCCTGTCTCCTGCCACAACCAACCACTACCACCCCACACTGAGGGCCCCTCCAACATACAATACAACTGGGGGCCACAGCACAAATACAGCCAGCCCTCAGACACCACAGAAGCTACCTCTAACTGTTCTCTCCCATGTTCCAGAACTCTGATCCTTCTATTTGAAAAGCACCCTGCTCCCTTAAACACAATAAGCCCTGTGCTTGCATCATGGCCTTCAGTCTCTCATACCCTCCAGCCACACCCTGGCTTCACTGGAAGCTTACCAAACTGGACACAATGGCTAGCCACTGCAACCATACTTTCATCTCACCTTCATGTTTTTCAATCCCCATACAGTGCCCTATACATAATGGTTGCCAAACATTGGCAAATTTGAATAAACAAATAGGGCATAAGTATACAAATATACAAAAGATGTATACTGATATTTCCCACCATTCATATCACTCTCTGCATTTTACTCTATTTCTCTTATCTGAGAAAAATTACCTTGATAATCTAGTCAAATCCTGAATAATTCATTTGCAACCTCTATCATTCATAGCATCTACCTAATTATCTAAGCCGGAAACCTCAGAATCAACTTGGATCTGTCTCTCCCCATATCCAATTGATCCACTTCTTCAGACTGACAACATGTCCATAATCTCTCTCAAACCAGCCCACTTCTTTCCATTTCCATGGCCACTACCATCCTTGGCAGATTTCTTGCCAGCACCACTGCAATTTCCTCCCCTAACCAGGCTCGACCTCTACAGTGCACAGCAGCCAAAACACAATCTGCTCTTCTCACTCCCCTGCTCCTGTTCCTAAGATCTTTCAGTGCCCTGAGGATAACTTTTAAATTCCTTGACACAGAAGGAATGCCCTCAGAATAATCTTCCCTTCTTATTGCCCTCCGAATAATCTTCAAATTCCTTGACCAAAAGATCCTTCATAATCCGGCCCCTACTCATCTCTCATACTTCCCCTCTCTCAGCTCACAATCACCAACTCAGGCAGGCTGACTTATTTGCAAAGTCCCTGGATTCACTACAAATACCAAGATTTCTGGCTCCTGCATAAATGCTTTCCTAAACAACTCTCTCTTCCCCACCCACTTCACATGGCTAACTCCGACTTCTCCTTCAGATCTTAGCTAAAGTGTTACCTGCTCTGAGTAACAAGGGAAGAAACCTCAAAACCATTTCCTAAGTACTCATAGAGCACTTCATCTATCAGAGTACAAGCTACACAGAACTACCGGTTTCTCTACTTTTCTGGAGACTTGCTGAAGAAGAACTAATGTCTTCACAATTCTAACCCTTCTCAGCAGCGCCTGATGCACAATAGGTACTCAATAAATATTTGTTAGTTGAACAACTAAATGAGTGAATGACAGATAAATCTCAGGGTTTTTTTTTTTTAAGCAAACATGATGATTCTAATATTGCTGTGAAGTACCCAATTTAAAAGCATATACCCTTAAGAATTATATACTGTTGAAGTTTCTAGTTTAACATTATTTTTTAAAGGGAGTAAAAGAACCAAAAACATTTAAGAACTGTTTGGAGAAACATTATAACATCAAAAATGAAAACTAAAGAACAGATTTCCTTAATATAAAAGAACATTTAACAAAAATGCCACACTCACCTCTGTAAGCAATATTGCCAACATATCTTGCCTCTGGAAACGTATGGCCAAGTGTACAAGAGTGTAGCCAACATCAAAGGCAGAAGGACGGTTCAGCAAGCGTACTTCATCTGCAGTGAGCTGACGTGCAATATCTCCTCCTGATGACTTGTATGCTTCTATGGCACCTAAATCACCTTCTACAACCCCTAAAACAAGCATCAAGACAGAAAAGCATTTAATTTTTTTTTTTTTTTTTTTCAAAAAGCACAACTGTAGCATTCACTCCAAACTCTTTTAAGTATTTCTCTGTGCTTCCTGGATCCTGGGGCATCATTTAAATGTCCTAAAGAATATAAGGAAAATTAGTTTATTCCTCTCCCTTTTTCAAATTTCTTTCCATAAGCAGAACTGCCTACCTAGGCACTTACCTTACCATCGGTGCTGGCTCCATGCTCTGGTGGGGGGATTTAGAGGAACTATTAGACCATATTAATTGGATCAAAGATCAGTAACTTAGTATGAGAAAACAGACTTCATAGAAGACATCAAGCCCCTGTTCTGGTCCTGTGTTCACCCTGACACTAAAGGAACCAAGGAAACAGGGATGTGCTTTCAGTTAGTGCTGGGCTTCTTCTGCCCTTTACAACGCATACTTAAAGCAGAATCAAAACAAACGCTGAGCTTTCCATACTGCTATTTAGCTTTAAAACAACTCAGAGCAATTGAAACCATTTTCATTGTAAGTAAAAGTTGGCAATATTTTTATTTCAGATTCTCTCACAGCCGAGTCTTCCTTATACTCATTAAGAATTAATACAGTAAAAATTGAACCACATGATTTCAGATGAAATAGGCTGAAATAAAACATTACAAACCAGTCGGATAGAGAGATAAAACAAGTGTCGCCTTTTGCAAATCCATGAAAAACTTCCCACTGCCACTTTATTAATCTTAACACAAATTAATGTTAGGTAAATACAGTCATTCTCTTTAGTAAACAGTACAGTACAGTACAGATAATGAACAGCATTGGCAAAAAATGAAAGTGTAGATTAGCTTCCAATTTACCATAAATAGTGTTTAAAAAAAAAAGACCAAATAATTTTAAGTGTTTTCCTAAGTTACATCAGGAAAATTTGTTTGTTGGTTAAAATATTAATACTAGTTAAAAATATTCTTAGTGTGCTTTCTAAAAAACATTTTTAATTGCCACCTTGAATTAGGAATTAAATAAATAAGACATATTCCTTAGAGTATAACAGACTGGTATAATGTAACAATTTCCCATGGTTATTAAAGATAACAAAGGCTTAAAAATGACAATTTAATTCCCACATCTACTGAGTGCTCATGACAAACAGAACACCATGGTAGGCAATATGAGAAACATGAAGACAATAAAAACAACTCCTATATTTAAAACAATTCTTTTAAATCACATTTGTAAGCCATAAAAGGCCAGCTTCAAAAGTTTCCAAACTCTCAAATCATATAGATCGTTTCTGCAAATCTAGATCATCTCCCCAGAAAAATGACCCCCTGCCCTCAATACAGATACACATTTTTAAGATTAAAAACCCATCATATTAAAATGCCTTCTTATAGGAATTTTTATCTTCACAGCAATGTAGGTTAATACATTCCTCACTATGTATATGCAAGTTCAGCTATAAAACCCCCAGCCCCATTATATAATACATGAAGAGCTTCAAAACACTCTTATGAGGAACAGTGCCCTAGAGAAGTCATCAAAGTAGCATGAGACAAAGGGGATAAATCTTCTCAAGAGGGCAAGCCTTGAGAATAGACCAGAAAGTGCTTCTTGAATTAAAAGCAAATGTACGGTTAAAGAGTTTTCTATGTCTGATATGTTCAAGTACACAAACAACTCTAAACTTGGGTTTTTTCGGGTATTTTTGGGGTTTTTTTGTTTTTTGGGTTTTTTTGTTTTTTTGAGACAGAGTCTTGCTCTTGTCCACCAGCTAGAGTGCAGTGGCATCATCATAACTCACTGCAACCTCAAACTCCTGGGCTCAAGCGATCCTCCTGCCTCAACCTCCCAAGTGGCTGGGACTATAGGTGCACGCCACCACACCCGGCTAATTTTTTTCTATTTTTAGTAGAGCCAGGGTCTCGCTCTTGCTCGGGTTGGTCTCCAACTCCAGACCTCAAGCGATCCCCCCACCTCGGCCTCTCAGAGTGCTAGGATTACAGGCGTGAGCCACTGCACCCAACCTGCTTGTTTTAATGAATAGTTAAGTATAATCTGGTAGGGCCCATAGCTTTTTGAATAATTTAATGCAGTTTGTTTCGTTTAGAACTGAGCGTGCCCACTCACCTCCTTTTGTTTCTACAGTATTTCTGTGTGAAGGCAACTACTTTTCCCTTCAGTCCTATCGAAGCCATTAACTATTTCCAGGCACACGCAGCATCACTGTACCTTTTATGGTTTTTAGCTTTAATCTAAAAATATATCTATTTATAAAATTTCTTTACATTACATAAGAAATGTTCCAAGCACTTCTGAACGTCAATCCAAGAGCCTGATCAATATACCTGAAAAAACAAAGAGGAAAATCTGCACCATATATGTGTATGCATATGTACGCATGTATGCATGTATATATGTTTGTATATGTTCATATATATTTTTTATTTCCCCAGATAAAGATGATGTAATCTAAAGCTAAACACCAAATAATTTCCCTCTAGTGGTTGGAAGAAGGTGAAATCTTCAAATCACTGTCATTATTTTCAGCTAACCACACAGCTGAAGTCTACAAGAACCTCATCCTAGAAATTCTTAAGAATTAATTTCCTCTCAGGCCGGGCGCGGTGGCTCACACCTGTAATCCTAGCACTCTGGGAGGCCGAAGCGGGCGGATCGTCCTGAGCTCAGGAGTTCGAGACCAGCCTGAGCAAGAGCGAGACCCCGTCTCTACCAAAAATAGAAAGAAATTAATTGGACAGCTAAAAATATATATAGAAAAAATTAGCCGGGCATGGTGGCGCATGCCTGTAG
>RJWJ010038434.1:0-15001 GCA_004363605.1 Indri indri
GAAATAAAATATAAATGCTTTCAATTATCTGAAGGAATATTGGCTCAGATGATAAAGTTGTATTTAACATTCAGGAGTTAGACGACATCACTTTAAAATACTACTTTGATGTATGCATGATGCATGAAATGACATATATTTTTTAAAATTAAAAATTTATTTTAATTTATTGCTGAGATTTATGTCTTCTCTACTGGATTTTAATTTAGTCTGTGATATAACTTGATGCCTTATTTTTTGTATTTATTACAGCATCTAGCATAATTCTTTGCACATAATAAATGCTCATGAAACTTGTTTTGAGTGAATGGATAACAAATGAATAAATTTGAGATCTAACGTCCTGCCGTGTCCCTGCTATTCTCCTACCAAGTTTGTTAATGTACTGTTTCTGTCCCTCCATCCACCTTCCCTCATACTGTAGGGAATTCTTATAATTTTCTATCGCCTTGGCATCCATTTGGAATACAGGTTTAACTTTCTCATGCCAGAAGAGGGACTCTTGGCCCAGTTTCCAATTCCACACCACACCCAAATAGCCTAAGCTGGTGGCCAGAGATAAGAACTTAGCAGCATCTCTCCCCCTAACAGACTGGGCTCCCTGCTTTCCCGCCACTTCAGGAGCTTGCCCAAGAACTTAAAGTGACTCACACTTCATTCCCACATATAACTAGTTGCCATATGCTTTTCTCTCTCTCTGCCTGACTCTTCAATTCTTTTTCATATGACCTGGGGACAGAGGACTGTCCTCCTGACTCATGGAGCCCTCCCAGCTCAGCATCTATAAGTAAAAACCTTTGAACTTGTTGCCTACTATGGTGGTGCATTGAATTTGCACCTTCCATCTGAAGAACGTGGGGCTGCCCTAGGCTGGGATTTCCCCAGGGTGCCAGGGAAAACACAAGGTCGGGCTCCCAGTGTCAGAGCGATGGTCAGGTAGGCATAAGCTGGACACGGGTCAGACAAGGGCTGCAGGGTGTCCTCCAGTATAAATAAATTTCTTGTGTGAGGGACCACCTGGTCGCCAGTCAGACAAGTAAGTATTAGGCCATCTACCAGGTAAAGGAAGTATCCGTGAAAGGCATAGCATAAGCACGCACGGCAAGCTCCCCAATAGGGCAGGCTTGCTAGCTGCTCTGGTACCTGAACCCAAATTTATCAAGGGGCTCTCGAATCACATACCCGTGGAAATTTGTCTGAACTAGGTCTTGTTCTCATGGTTCTAGAAAGAGTTAGCTGTGTTAACAAATGTACCCAGCTCATATAGTCAATAAGTGAGGTGATGTTAACTCCTCTATCACATAAACCATAAAACCTCTACGGACTAACAAAAAAGAAGTTTATTTCACACTCACATGAAGTCCACTATGAGTGATCCTAATTAACAGGTGATCCTTTTGATATAATGGCACCCAGGTTCCTTCCATGTTGTGACTCACCCGTCTTCAACATGTGACTTCTGAGGTTACTTGCTTGTCTGCCTCAGGCTGATCAAGGGCAAAGAACACTGAGAATTGGGCTTAAGATGTTTTTAGAAACGAGGCTTGGAAATGGTGCTCATCACGTTAGTTCGAACACCATTGGCAGACTCGGCCAAGTGGCCACATATGACTGCAAGGCTGGCTGAAAATTATAGTTTACTTCTGTGTCTAGGAAGAAGATGGGACAAACGGTGAAAAAATATCGCATCTCTACCATGTAGGACTTTAAAAGTGGGGGAGGAGTGGAGGATATTATGTAAGAATGGTGTATCAAGGTTCCAATTACCATCTTTATATCAGTGATGTACATCATTAACCTAAGTCACTTTGCCAGTCCAGATCTCTTTTCTGAATTTCAGGTCTCATACCCAACTGCACGGTGACGTCCCCGCTTGGGTTCCCTTAGGCCCTTCACACTCACCATTGTCCTTGCCACATCTACTGGTCCTCTTGGCATTCTTGTGTAATGATGGGGAAAAAACAGGTATTTATCATTGCAGGTGTCTTTTAAGGAGGATAGCTCCTTTTTACCGTAATTCCCTCCCTGTTTTCTTAAGCACCGTGATGGGGTTGGTTATGGAAGTATTGGGGGAGAAGCTGACACAAGATAAAACTTGTTTACTAAAGGGAATGGTGAAGGCTCAGTTCTGCCTGGGGGGAGGTATGTGGGATCCAGAAGGATGAGCACCGTAGAAAGAGGAGAGAAAGAGGAGGAAAGGACTGGAGATAAAGACCCCTTCAATGTTGCTGTCATCTAACTGAGGTTTTATAGAACTGAAACATCTAACAGGGATTTTAGCGTTGTCGGTTGTGGTATGAATGATGTAAAACCCTCATCTACATAATATTCAATGATGTCTTCCTTGCTCAGTAAAGCCTTTGTAAGAATGAATTTTTTTTTATAAATATCGCAAAGAGTGTTCCAGTTCCCCTCTTGTTCAATATGCTGAAGAGAAGAGATGACATTCAAAGTTAAAAATATCTTGGGAATCATAAGGGGTATGCCCCTAAGAATTAGTGTAAATTGTGGGGAGCATCTAGAGTTCCCCAGGCTATAGCATTGATAGAGGTAGGAATAAATTATAAAAGAGGACCCTGTCCAATGTCAGAGATGCTCTTGACTCGGTGAACAGCACTATATCATCCACAAAGTACTCCAAACTAAAAATCTGAGTGTCATCTGTTCATTGATGTATATGTACCACTCTATCCCCGCAATTCAGGCCACCAATGTCTCTTGCTTGGATAGAGGGAGCAGCTTCCTTCCTGGTCTCCCAGACCCCAATCATTCCTCCTTCTAATCCACTGGATCCATCTTCCTAAAATGCAAATCCGATCAAGTCACTTCCTTGCTCAAAACTCTTCAGTGGCTCCGGATTGTCCTCACACTTTTTAGAATGGCTTACAATGAGGTCATTCCTGACTCGGCATCATTTTAGCTTCCAAACTTTTCACCTGCGCTGTCAGCCTCACACAGTGTGGTCCAATGACACATCACATCATATGCTCTCTTACCTCTGGGTCTCTACCCGTGGGACTCAAACACACACTGTTCTTCCTTGGGACTTTCCAGAGCACCCTTTCTTCCCCCTGCATTCCCTAACAAACTCCTACCTACCTGCACATCCCAGGTAGATACTAAACACTACTTCACCGTGAAGTAGTTCCTGGCTCCCCTAACATGTAGGTTAGGTCTCCCTCTTCTGTGTCTCCATTGCACCCTCTGTTTATTTTACCAAAGCACTTACCATCTTGCGTTGTGTTTGCTAGTTTATGTATTTGCAACCTTTGCTAGACTGATACATCTCTGTGAGGGCTTGTGCTCTCTTTGCATCAATCATAGTCTAGTCGGGAAAACAGCCCACACCAGTGATTTTGGCAGAAGGAGTTTAATACAAGGACTTGGGCAACTAGGCACCGGAAGCCTGTAAAGGCAAAGATGGCAGAGCTGAGGTGTCGCAGGTATAGTGACCCCAGGAAGCAGCTACCGCCACACCTAGGACTGTGGAATGAAGAAAAGAAGTTGGGGTACTGGAACCCCCAAGTCTGCATGCAGAGCCCTGCATGGAAAAGATGTTGCCCAGCTGGCGCCAGTGCCTCAGCGCCTAGGACAGGGGCCCATGGGGCTCAGAGGGGAGGACCCAGGGGCGCAGGAGTGCCAGCTGGCTGGAGCTGTTACCTCTTGGTGGGAGGCAGGGCGGAGTGGGGGCCGCGGTGGGAAGTGCGATGAGGCTGATTTTGGGAGTGTGGGAAACTGGAACTAACTGTCCCCGTCTGGTAAAACCATTGCTGTGGTGATGCTGACCGGCACAGCAGCAACAGAAGACGCGGGTTTCCTCTCCCCGGTCCAGGCTCCCTCTAGCGCCGCCTGTTGGCAGAGGCTCGCGGGGAGCCCGCTGCCGGGACGTGGCTTGTGGGCTCCGAGACCCAGGATCCAAAGGGTGGGCATGGGGCTCGCGTTACAGGTTTTCTCTGACACGGCCCAGGCCTCCTCTGGCGTCTACGATGCTGAGCGAGCCAGGAGGACACAGTGTTGGGCGAGCTCTGAAGAAAGAGCAAAGCAGGAGATCTTTGGGGATCACTCTATTGACAGCCACGTCTTCACCTTGAGCTAGTGAGAACCACCATAGAAAGCAGAGCTTTTAGCTAAAGTAACGGGCTCGCTTCGAACTGAGACAGTGCTTTCAGGATCAGAGGGACAACGCCGGCCCCCACGGAGCAGGGAGGAGACAAAGCCACCGGTGTCCACATGACAGAGCTCATCCCAATAGAAAGCTTACAGAGAAAACTTGCTCATGGGGCTGGAGTTTCAATGAACACAAAGAAAATAAAGTGTATAAGTCAATTCTCCCGACGGAAATGCCGTGACCTCGGCTCTCTTCCCTCTCTCTCGCAGGACAGGACCCAGGTAAATAGCAGGGGGTCCACAGGGGATCCCACCGTTCCGTTTAGTGGAAATGATGTGTCTGCCTTGATCTGAACAGAGTGAAGGAACAGGACATAGCTGGGCAAACAAAAACAACATGTAACTTACTTTAGTACAGGTGGCCCCCGGGTTACGGATGAGATAACATTCCTGAGAACATCTTTAGGTTAAATTTTTATGTAGCTCAGATCCCTGATGAACAGCACATATGCAGTAATAATAATAATAATAATAATAGCAATAATACCATAATGGCTCATATGTGGTAGTAATAATACAATGTAATACTGTAATAATAATAATAATACCCCTATATGTAATAATAAGTTACAGAAACTGTTGTGCTCTGTCTTTTAATTCAAACAAACAGAACATAAAAACAAACTTATACAGAAGTTTAGATAGGAGATAGGAGAAATTTAAAAAAAGAATATTAAAGGTTAACACCTAGTGTTGTGTCAATGTCTCACTCACTGCAGGGGGCATTTTTTGAGGCAAGAAAGTAGCTGACATTAATGGGAAGATGATGATGGAGACGGTGCTGGAGAGGACAAAGTGGGCGCCGGGGAATCAGGATTTGATTCTGTCGTAGAGGAGCAGAGCTGACCACTGAAGCCACTTTCTGGAAAAAGGTATCAAGGGTTGTCTGCACAGCCCTTTTTAATATATATGTATATATCATAAATGGCCTTGTAGCAGCTGATGTTCTCACCAACTGGGCAGTAAACCTCTGTAAACTGCTCAGTGTTAGGGCCTTGCTCCTGAAGCTTAACAAATCCTGCTTCAGTGAGATGAAAGGCTTCAGCTCATTCTTTTGCCGTACACTTTCTTGGCTCTGGATCTTCCAATTCTTCGCGTTCTTGTGTTTCTGTCAGATGCTTCTCTATCTAGCTACGACACTAGCAGCTAGCATAAAGATGCTGTGCTAACGAACCCACTTACGCCATGTGGGTTTGTCTACATGCAAGGAATAAACTAGTTCCCAAATTAATAATTTAATTATTTAATAATAAATCATCCTTATTGGGAGCCTTGGGAGCCTGTTCGTAAGTACAGAACGCCGTAAGTCAGGTCATCTGTAACCTGAGGACTGCTTGTATGTAAAACATTAAAGAAGGAAATAAACAAGCCATGCAAACAACAAAGGAGGAATCACTGAAACATTTACCATGAGGAACCATAAAATGTTTACACTTTGCCTACTTAGGATCTTTTAAAAAGTGGAAATAAGGTGACAAGGTAGTAGGTCAAGAATAAAAGTGTTATGGAAGATTTAAAGAAAAGGTAATATAGATACAGTTTCACTTCAGCGTTTATAGCAGGAATTAGAAACAAAAATAAAAATAATCAGAGCTGCAAAAATCGAATAATATGGTGTAGATAATTTTGATAGAACTCATCCATGATCCAGAGAAAGAGAACAAAGAGAAGGACACAATGGAAATTATATGACAGATGAAGGGTAGGCAGTGGAAATTCAATAATTCAATTCTTCAGCATTCCTGAAGAAGAGGACAAAATAAAAGAAACAAAAACATTTTCAAAGATACACGACAAGAAAAATTTCTAGAGTTTAGGGAAGGTCTGAATCAAAAGGATTCATCAATTCTTGGGCAAAATTAACCAAAAGAAGCAGATAGTCGTATTCCAGTCATGTACTAGATTTATATGCTAGCATATCCAGATACTAGTCATATTCTGGCAACAATATTATTTCAGGGATAAAGAACCCTACTGTCATCTAGATAGAAGGAACGAGTCACCTCCAAAGAAAAAGCAATGGGTTCAACCTCAGATTTTTCTTTAATGTTAAATGCCAGAAAATAATAAGAAATGTTTAGAAAATTTTGAGAAGAAAAGGTTGAGACACAAGAATGCTCTTACGTGTAAAGCTGCTATTTCCAGGTGAAAGACGCAGCCACATACCAACATGGGGAGTATTTGACCAATGTACTTGTCCTTAAAAATCTCCTCAGGGAGGTAATGAGCCAGAGAGAGAGGATGGAAGCATGCACAACTGATAAACAGGGTCGTGAGGGTGCAAAGAACTTGCCTGTCGGAGCTTGTCTTAGTCCGTTCTGGCTACTGTAACAGAATGCCCCAGGCTGGCTGGCTTATAGGCAGCAGAAAGTTATTTCTCATGGTTCAGGAAGTTGGGAAGTTCAAGATCAAGGTAACAGCAGCCAGTGTGTGGCGAGGGCCCCTTCCTGGTTCGTGGACGGCACCTTCTTGCTGTGTCCTCACACAGTGGACGGGGAGAACTCTGGACTCTTCAGCCTCCTGTAAGAGCACTAATCCCATAAGGGCCCCACCCTCATGACCTAGTCACTCCCAAAGGCCCCACCTCCTGCAACCATCATCACATCGGGGATTAGGGTTTCAGCATATGGATTTTGGGGGGACACAAACATTCAGGCTATAGTAGGACTAAATTCATATGCATGTAAATCATGTCTAAATAACTGGAGCAAATGTGGCTACAAAAATGATGCAAATAATAAAATTATTGAAAGAAACAATAGAGACTATAAAAGTAATGATAATAATAGAATAAGACAAAGATTTCTAAAACCCTGGTAGCTACGGCAGAGGCAGGAGGCTAGGGGACGTTGAAAGACAGGGAAGGGGCTCAATTCTTCCGACAAGGATCAGTCGATAGCGACTGTTGCATTATTGAAGTTGAAACTTAAGGAAATTTGTGTTTTAAGCATGTTCTTTACAGACTTAGAAGTGAATGCCAGTAGCACTAAAATAGTGTGCTTTCAACATGACCCGAGGGATAGTAAATGAAAGACCATGCAGATGACATCTACGGAAGTGCTTTTCAAGCCATACTGTGCATGCAAATCTCCTGGGGTCTTGTTAAAATGAAGATTTGGATTCACTGGATGGGAATGGAGCCTGAGACTCTGCATTTCTAACTACCTCGGAGGTGATGCTGCTTGCTGCTGGCCTACAGCCGCCCTTGTAGAAGAACTAGAGGACAGCAGTGGGACCACACACCCCTAAGTTCTGCAAACACTGTTCATGGAAACTTCCAACACACTAGACTTTTCAGCATACTCAGACACACTCTGCAGCTTCCTACCTCTATGCCTTTAGCCGCCTGAGCCTCCTATCCGGAATGCCCTCCCCGCAACCCTCACTGTCAACACTATGCCAGACAACCTAAGGCAAGGTCTACTCTAATCACGCTTGCTCCATAAGGCTGAATAATCATTCCTTTCACCTGACCCTTGTCTTATGGAACTACCCATATTCTACCACACTGTAGTTGTCCGTGTACATGTCGTGGTTCCTTTACAGAAAGGTAAGAATCTCAAGGTAGGAAGCCTGATCTACTTAATGCTATTTACACATTATACTGAAAACATGGCCTCATTTATATTCATTGCTCCAATGAATCAAGGTGAGTTTACTTAATTGAGAAATAAATGCACAATGCTAGAGAGCTATCCGGAAGCAGGGAAAATTTGAAAGTTGCTTCTGCAGTAGTACCTTTTTCAGCAGTTTGCCCTTTTGTCTGTAAGGTCTCTGAGCAGCGGTCAGGAGACTAAGTACAGGCAGCCTGCCCTGTGTAGCCAAAACCACTCAATTCATCAACATGCAAAATGTAGGAGAAAAAAGCATTCTGTTGATTAACTGAATTCTTCATCTTTAAACCATTTGTTTTGGTTTGATATATATATACACAATAAATAGCAATCCACAAAGAATTAATTTCCATAAAATTTATGAGTAATTTCTTTTATTTCCTTAATAACACATTTTCATTTTTCTTTGTTCAATTTCTGGGACAAATCTAAGCCTGTATTTAAAAAAGAGCTAAAAAATGAAAACATATACCCCCAAATATAAAAGTCATTCAAACGAATTCAAAGTTTGTTTTAATTACACTTCATCAGGCTACTTGGGGAGGAATGCTATTATATTAACAGATGACAGGAAAATGCTATTCAACTTCTTTTTGTTCTTTTCTTCTCCATTAGGAAAATTATCTTCAAATAAGGAAGGCTAGACTAACCATGCGTATGAAATACGCAAAGCCCCGGGTAGGAAGAAATCTAGTTAGAGAGCTCCTTGCCAGTGTTAATGAATTTAAGGGGCCTGGGCCTGATAAAGCGAAGCCTCCAAAGCTAAAGGCAGGTGCAGATGTAACTGAAGACTCAGTTCCTTCCCTGAGAAGTTATGAAGACGGGAAGAATGGGCAGACACTGGCCTGATTTTTTAAGTGGGAGAAACGTGGATTCTTCAAAATAGAAACTTGCTCTGTGACAAAATTCTGGAATGGGTTAATTAAAAGTAATTCATTCATTACATTAAAATTCTCTGTAAGCTTTTGTAAAGAAACTGGCAGTCACTGGGAATCAGAATAGGATCACTTAGAATCATGCAAAACAAATGTCAGTTTCCTCTGCATAGGATCGCTGGTCTGGAAAATCAAGGAACTAAAAGGTCAAATATCTTTTATCTCAACAGGAGATGTAGCATAGATTTTATTACGTTATTTTGGTGCTCGTAAACTTAACCAAGTGCACTGATAGTTAATGGAGCAGAATAGAAATAGTTAATGTCAGAATAGAAATCTCTAGGAACCTGCCACAAGGCTCTGCTTTTTTTTAATTGTATTTAATTTTTGTGAGTACAAAATAGCTGTATGTATTTATAGGGAAGGCTCTGCTTTTGACCCTCTGCCCATAAATTTGGGTGTCCTCCCACTCCCCCCTCCTGGCTCTTGCCTTCATAACTTTGAGTCTTCCTTTGGTCCTCAATGTAAACATTAGTTCTCTGACTATGCCCCCCCCTACAATTGCTTAGGCCCCCTGTCTATATGCTTTCACTACATTATACAATGTCTGGAGAACATGGCTTTTGCAAAACTTTTCCAATTTTGAAGATTCCTTTTCTTTATCAGATACCTTCAGTTATATCTTAAAAATTCCACTTTTATGTGAGGCGGGATGATCAACTGCTCTGATCTGCTCAGAATTGATGGATTTCCCAAGATAAGAGACAAATGTTCAATACCAAGACCAGGAAAGTACTGGGTGAATTGGGACAAATTTGTTACCCTAATAGGAAGAATCCTTGCCTCCTTTCTCACTGGCCCCAAAACTTTACCTCTCTCCTTCCTCTTTGGACTGAGCAAGCTCAGCGCAAGACAGCTGGAGAGAAGAAGCACCACTTGCCAGCAGGGTCAGCTTTTGATGCATCATGGACTGTAGTCTATAATTTGCCTCAAGTGCAAGGTGTCCTTAAGCAGGATGCCCCTTCCTTTGTTAACTCTAAGTATGTGCCGTTGGGTTGAGTTACAGTGAAAGACACCTATCAATGATACCAAAAAATGGAGGTGGGGGAGTCAGCGTAGACCCTGCTCTTTTGCCGGGTTCGTCTGAAAGAAAGTCAATTTAAAGAAGTCCAGTTGGATTAGTAGATTCAGAAAGTGGAAAGCACTGATTTCGAGGTTCTAAGCAGAAGTTAGTTCTTACCTATCAGGACTCATTAGAATAGAATCTTATAAAGGCAGTAGAATAATATTCCTCACTGGCTGCTTTTATCACAGGAAAACTAAAGTCCTTATCCCCCGGTTAGCTTGTAAAGTTCAAGTTCTTCTTCTGGTAAAGTTATGTTATACATTAGGACTATGCCAAGGACAAGAGTTTTGAGAGCTGGGATTGGGAGTAGAAGAGAGAGCTGAGAAAGTAAAATTCAAGTTGAGAATCAAAGAATTGTAGTGAAATGTGAGTCCACTGTAGGCACAAGGCAGGAAGGAGGCAGAGGACAGCCCCAGAGACATCAACCAAGAGGACTCAGGAAGGACACAGGGTGTGGAAGGAGCTCCCGGCAGGTGGGTGTACGAGATGTGGACAAGGTGACCTTCAAGGTCATGAACGGGTCCTGACGTGATCATTCACCCAGCTCCCCTTTCTTGAGTGAAGTAGGATGAAGAGGGCTGAGGAGAAGGCCTGATGGTGCAGGGCAGCAGCCTGCGTCTGGGAAGCAGGGTGCCATATTGTTATTTCAAACCATGTCCTTCCCAAAAGACTAGCCCTGAGGGATTCCTTAAGCACTGCTTCCAGACATTTGATATATCACTGAGACTCGCAAGATCCATAGTTAATCAAAAGGTTTCTGGGACATAGGGAGAAAGGTGTGGTCTCAATGATTTGAGTGGTTATGCATAATGTGGATTATCAAGCTTAGAAGGGAGCAATGAGAATTACATAGACCAAGCAGCATCATTGCTTAACGCTACTAACCAAAATATGTTTTGAAGACTGACTTCTACACAGCAGTCCCAAATATGGAAAAAGTTTTAGAGGCACAGGTGGTCTAATTTTGCAGAGACATGCCCCACAAAAAGCAAATGAAAACAATAAGCAGACAGGATGATGTCGGGCTTTCAAGTATCTATAAATTTTTATTTTTAAAACATCTAAAGCCAATGGCAAAATGTTAATATTTGTCAAATATCAGCAATGAGTACATGGATGCATGTTATGTTGTTTTGTACAGTCTTCTGTGTGTTTGAAATATCCTATAATAAACCATGTTTAAAAATTAAAAACAAAAATTATATGCCCCATGCCTTCATCCCTGGCAGCTGAAATCAAAGGGATCAGGTAATGACCACAGATGGCAGCAACCTTCTCCTTCCTGTTCAGAATTTTAAATTTTTATTGTGCCAGCTGTCAGAAAATGAACTGTGGAACTCTTGCAAAGATTGGGATACACTGGCAAGTCTTATCTTTGTCAGTCTTGGGAATTTGCCTTGTTAATATAAAATTCTTTCTTGTTTTGTTGGTTTTGATTCATTATAATTCCCAAAAAGCTTGATGTAACTTATCTTTCCATGGACATTCCCTTGCCAATGCAAATTTGGCATGGCTGTATATAAGATCTTGGCTCATAACCATTTAAACTTTATTTGTTCTAGTTATTCTGTGGAAGAAATTATTATTTGTTGGGAACTGCTAGGTTAAGGGGTAAGTCTGATGATACATATCTTGGCATCACTAAAGAATGGAGAGATTTCTTCCCTATATGACAAATATGAGTTCCATATATGACAAGTATATTGTGTATCAAATATAGAACTTAATATCACTTTATTATGAAAAAGAAAAAACAAATAAACGAACAACCTCTAGAAAGATCTGAGCCCAGCTTTTAGACCTGGTGAGGTCAAATTCTGCAGCGCAGTTGTCCGGGGCATAAATCCAGAAAGTTAGGTGAAAGGGATTCTATCAGTTAGGAATGGCTTTGGTTGGCAAGTAACAGAAAGCCCAGTCTGCAGAGGCTTAAACATAAAGACATTTAGCTATCTCACAGAGCACAGAGTCTGTAGGTGAGCATCCCAGGACCGGTTAAGCTGTCCAACCGCCTCAACAAGGCTCAAACTCTTTCCACTCCTCTGCTCTGCCAACCCCAGTATGGCAGCTGTCATTTTCATGGTTGTAAGACGATCAGTGCAGCTATGAGCATCAAGACACAGGGGCTGGGAGAGATCGAAAGAGGTAGGGTAGGAGAAACAAAAAAAGATCCTTTCCTCCAATGGCTTTCCTCTTCGAACAACCAGAGGAATAACTTTTCCAGAACCTTCCAAACAGACTTGATTCAAGAGTCAAATCTGGGCTTGGTACCTTACAACCCCAAGAACATTTGGGCTCTTTTAGCAAAAAATGAGTGTGGAAGAAGAGCTATGAAATTGGCAAGGAAAAGGGTTTTTCATATTGGTGCCTAGGATCCTCACTTGTGAGTTACAAACTAAATTCCCTTAAACATCGCATAGCTCAGGTTCCTTTCCGACTGGGAAATGGTGATAACCTTCTTGAGTTGATTTTGAAACCTATGGTGAATAAAACAACCAATGACATTTTTGCCAACAAAGCTGTTTAAGAACCTCACAGAATAATGAATTTCAGTGTTTTCAGACTTGTTAACCTTTATTGGTTTT
Source organism: Indri indri (assembly GCA_004363605.1). NCBI lineage: Eukaryota > Metazoa > Chordata > Mammalia > Primates > Indriidae > Indri > Indri indri. The sequence continues at coordinate 12,365 of RJWJ010038434.1, forward strand.
TCAAATGTGGCCCCTTCTGACTGGAATCAGAGTACAGTTTATTCTATTTTCAAAATGAGCAAAACCGCATGCTCCTTAAATTGTAAACCTATTAGTTTGCTGTGCAATCCATCAACATTGTGCTCTCGTGACTTGCCTAACAAATTGCAAATGTGGGTTTCTCAATTCAAAGCTTTACAAGAGCTGTGGATGGGCTTAAGACATGCCTGGTCTCTCATGGCCAATTGCTATGATCTACCACCTCCTAGAATGAACAACCAGGAAACTAGCAGATGATTAATAGCTTCAATTGTTCTTCACCTTTGACTCTATAGAGAGGAACAAGTTGTGTCTTCTCAACTAGGCTGAACCACACTCCCTAGCACTAGTTTTCCTGCGTGTTTCTGGTTAGGATAAGCCACAGGAAGAGCCCTTAGATAGACCCTGGTGAAGCTGACAGAGAACCGCAGTCGTAACCTACCAAGGGAATTGGAGCTGACTCATGCATTCTTTTGTTGCTCGTCTAATTGACAAAGAAAAATTGTGTACATGTTTATAGGGTATAATGTGATGTTTTGACAGAGTATACATTGTGGAATGTTTACATCAAGCTAATTAACATCTCCATCACCCACATATTTATCATTTTTGTGATGAGAACGTTTAAAATCTACTCACTTGTATCCATTTATTATTAACTGTAGTTACTATGTTGTACACTAGGTCTCCAGAACGTGTTCCTCCTGTCTAGCTGAAACTTCCTACCCTTTGACCAACATCTCCCCTTTCCCCCAACCTTGCCTTCAGTCCTTGGTAACCACCATTCTACTCTCTATTTCTCTGATTTCAACTTCTGTAGATTCCGTGTATCAGTGAGAATGTGCAGTATTTGTCTTTCTGTGCTTGGCTTATTTCACTTAGCACAGTGGCCTCCAGCTTCATTCATGTTATTGCAAATAACAAGATTTCATCCTTTTTAAGGCTGAATAGTATTCCACTGCACATATATACCACATTTTCTTTATCTAAGACCGAATCATGCACTCTTTCATGAATACAGATTGAATGCCTGTGTGCACAGAACCGTGATGGTGGTGAACAGTCTTTTGAAGTACACGTGGAGATTTTCAGGTGTAAACTGGGGATATGTTTGGTCTTATTTCTTTTGAATTTATTTCTCTTTGATCTGATACCACTCTTGGTGTATCAATCAGGGATCAATTATAGAAACAGAACCACTCAGATAGACAGATAAGTATAATTACATATATATGTGTATATAGAGAGATACATATACATAAGATACATATGTGTGTATGTGTGTGTATATATATATATACACACACACACACACACACACACACACATGTATATCTTTCTTTCTTACAGCAGGGAGTTGACCTTATCCAACTGTGGATGCTGGTCAAGCTGTCACTGCAAGGCTGCATCTTCCCATTTAGTGCAGAAGCTTGAAGTCCAAAGGGCAGGCATTTGAGAAGAAAAGATGGATGTAAAACAGAGGAAAGTAAGAGTGTGCATAACCCACAAACATGAGCGGGGCCATGAGAATGGGCTGAAATCGATGTCAGTTCTTGCTGCCTCTGACCTTGGTGTCCTACAGAAGCCAGGACTCTTCATCATATTACCGAACACACTCACCCTGGCCAGGGGAGGGCAGGGCAGATTCAGACCCTTCTGCCACCTCACACCCACCGATGAAGTGAGTCAGCAGAGCAGCGACAATGTGAGTGAGCTGTGAAAAGGCTGCCACTTCCCTTCCCCCCTCAAATCCCCCCCATTCCCTCTGGGACACCCCCTAACGGAAAACACCCAGGAAAAGGAATTCTGGAAAATGTGATTCAGCCTAGTCAAGGTGGCACGTTGCAAAGGCTCCACACTTAGTGAGCCAGAAGAACGCATCTCCCTTACAGAGAACAGAAAGAACCAATTTTCTCAAATAAAGAATGCCCCAAATGGATCGCTGTCCCCGCTGGCCATTGTTTTTTCTAAAATCAAGGGCTACAGACCAGCAGTTCAAAATAGCTAATATTTAGTGAGTGCTCTTTAGGTGCCAGGCATCGTACGAAACACCTGGTATGTACCAACCTCCTGGCTGGCCTCCCTACACCCCCTCTTGTCTCTCTACGTCCATCTGACACAGAGTGGCTAAAACACCATCAATCATGTGACCCCGATGAGTAATCCTCCAATGGCCTCCCTTGATGCACGGAATAAAATCTCGGCCCCTGACGCCGGCGCCATGAGCACTGGTCCCAGTGTACTTCTCACATCTCCCGCCTTTCCATTATCACCCCCGCTCCCCTTGCTCCCGCCACGCTGGCCTTCTGGCCGCTGCTTAACATGCGAGGCTGTTTGTTGATGTTCCCTTTGCTTACGTGGCTCTTGTCTAATATCTTTCTTTTCACCTTTCAAATCTCTTTCAAAATAGGACTTTTTAAGAGAGGGATTCCCTGATGAAATATATCCTAAAAGTGCACACACACTCACACACACGTCATTGACTTTAGCCCCATAGCATGCATTATTCCCTGGATAGAAAGTGTCACTGTCTGAAATATGACCTTGTTTCCTTGTCTTATGTCTCGACCCCCACCAGCAGGTGAGCAAGGATAGAGACTTAGTAGCCACCCATTGCTG
>RJWJ010038435.1:0-15006 GCA_004363605.1 Indri indri
AAAAATCATTCAGTAGCAGACTGTTTAATTTCCATGACTTTTTGTAGACTTGCACGTTTATCTTGGAGTCAATTTCTAGTTTTTTCACTGTCATCTGAGAAGATACATGGTATGATTTCTATATTTTTGAATTTGTCAAGCCATGTGTTGTGGCATAAAATATGATCAATCTTGGAGAATGTTCCATGTGCTGATAAGAACGTATATTCAGTAATTTTTTGGTAAAATGTTCTGTAAATGTCTGTCAGGCCCATTTGTTCTGGAGTCACATTTAAGTCTTGTGTTTCTTTATCTATTTTCTACTTGGATGATCTGTCTAGTTCTGTCAGTGGAGTGTTGAAGTTTCCGACAATTACAATGTTGCTGTTTATCTCTTTGCTTAGATATAGTAGGATTTGCTTTATTAATCTGGGCACTCCTGTGTATAAATATTTGGGGTTTTTATGTCTTCTTATTGAATCGCTCCCTTTACCATTATATAATGACCATGATTATCCCTCTTTAATATTGTTGATTTAAAGTTGATTTTATCTGACGTGAGAATGGCTACACCTGCTTTCTTTTGGTTTCTGTTTCCATGGAATATTGTTTTCCATTCCTTCCCCTTAAGTCTGAATGAGTCCTTGTGGGTTAGATACATGTCTTGGAGGCAGCAGATACTCAGCTTGTATTTTTGTGTCCATTCAGCCAGCCTATGACTCTTGAGTGGGGAATTCAAACCATGCACGTTGATTGACAGAATTGACACATGGGATTCTGTTCTGTTCATCCTCTTGGGTAGTATGTTATTGCTTTGTTTTCCAAATTACAGCTAAGTCAGATACCAAGCCACAAAATTGTTAAAGGATCATAATAAAAAACAGATGCAATGAAAAGTAATGGTTAAAACATCAAGGAGTCAGAGGGTTTTATAGAATATCGTGATCAGCTCTGGATACATTGGTGTTGCAGGGAAGAATACAGAACATAGAATTTGGAGCAAAGTCATCCCATAATCTTATCTTTTGTCTCTCATTAAATATTCTGTAAAATATACATGATGTACCTGAGATCTGCAATTGGGTTTTTTAGATGGTAAGACACAGGAGGGAAGTGGTTGAATACAAGGTTATTGCAATAGCAGAGATTCCCATGATTTCTCAGTTACTATTTGGTCACATGCATCATCACATTTAATCATCACAGCAACAAACTTCCACAGTAGATATTACCTATAGTTTTTGCATAATGAAAATGAGGCTTAGAGAGGGTAGGTGGCACAGATAAGGGAGTAGTCATAATGTGATTTCAGTGTAGGTCTCTTTGACCTAACATTTATTACACAATACTTCACTGAGCAAACTAAATGGGGAAATGTAAACCAAAATAAGAATTACCAACAGTGTATGTGGTACTTGTGTGCACTGTTGAATCTCTGTGTTTGTCAGGCATCTAGACTGCTGGGTTCTCATGAGGAGCATGAAGTTACAACAGATCCAAGGCAGTCAGGTGGCAACCTAAAATGAGCATGGAAGCTGGATCAGAATTCTTAATCCATCTCTTCACAGCCTCTACTTTGCTGCCTTTGGTGTGTCTGATATGTTCATGAAATGATCCATGCCTGATCCTGCCATAAAGATATTTTATGTTCTACTATAAGGTGGTAGCTCTGTGCTAAAGGAAGTCTAAAGTGTCTAAGATTCCTTTACAAAAACAGTTGCTTCAATGGGAAAAGGGGGATTACAGAGGAAGCATTTCTAACTTGCACTAGCATAAACTGCTTTTTCTGATGCAATTTAAATAATAAAGGGGAGATGGGTAATTTACTGAAATTTTAATGTGTGTTTTGAACTGGCTATGCTTCTTCCTCCCCAAGTTTGAAGCGGATAACCAGACCTTTATAATCCCTTGCCTCACTGGAGATTTGTGATATAGTAGAAAAAGCAGAATTTTCCCAAAGATATCTCTCTTCCAGGTTTTCAGTCTTCAAAAATCTGATCTCCTAAAGGATTTATGCTCAGGGAGGACTCTGAGAGAAGAGTCAGGCAAGATAGAGCCTATTACAATATATAATTGGATTTACAGGAAATAAAGTAATGTTTCATTAAAAATGTGTTTATAGAGTAAAATTTATGCCTGCTACAAATGTTTTTAAATAGCTAGTGCTTTTAATTATAAAATCTAAACACCACTGAACAAATTCTGTGTCTGGTAACTCTTGCTCAGGAGCTATGCTTTCCTTTGTACATTATCACTAGTACCATCAGTGGTTTAGGGTCATCCACTGTTTTAAAGAAAATTTATCCTGGGGGAGAAATGCCTGTCCATGTTTTCTTCTAATGTGCCCCATTTTGCTTTTACTTCTGATAATATAATTTTCAGAGGCCAAAGACATAATGGGTTTAAGTCAGTAGTTCCCAAATCTACCTGTGCATCAGAATCACTTGTAAAGGTTTTAGTTCTGTTTTTGGTACTAATGTTTCATCCCCAATTCTGTACATCCAGATTCTGTAGATCTAGCACGGGGTTAAGAACTCTATGTTTAAAAAGATTTCACAGGCTATCAGAGTTGTGAACCACAATTTTAGACAGTAGACCTGTTCTTTTTGAGAAAAATATGAACTAGTCATATTTTTGAGTGGCATTAATTCTTTCATTACTATATAAAACAAATTATTGCCCACAGATTTTCTGACTTGATAATATTCAGCAGAGAAATGTTAATATTTGTAGAGTGTATATATTCTTTTACTAAAGGAAGGTAAAAAATAGTGCCTTTTATTATTTCACCAGTGATTATATCTATTATCTATCTATATGTATCTTTTTTTCTTTTAAAATTTTTGTTAAGCAGAATTGAACCAAATATTTCTCTCTAAGCTACAGAATAGAGTGGTTCTGGGGTTGATCCTGCTTTGTTTTAGTCAGATTGATCACATTCTCATTGTGAGTTCCATACTCATTTGCAACTCCTACACAGCTTCCCTTAGTTCTAATTTAAATTCAACATAGTATTAATAGAGCTACTTTCAGCATTATATAGATTTGGATATATCCTGTATGTGAAACTTTGTCTAACTATATATGGTCCAATCTAATGTCATGCAGTGAAGCTATGGAATTAATGCTACCTCTGGGAACTAGGAAGCATCATTATAGGTGTTGCTATGCATATATTAATACTTAATTTCTGTGTTTAAATCATGAAGGTATGCAAAAATGAACATTGCATTTATTTTAAAAAGTTTATGATGCTGCATAGTAAATTTCAATATTTGGCAAATATATATATTTGTGCTTACTTCACATTTTATGATTTTTCATTTTAAAGGTTTTTAATTAAAAATCATTTTCTTTAACATGGAGACTTATGTTGTTGTATAAATTTTATAATTAGGCCTAGTTTTGGATAGATTCTTCCTGATTAACATCAATACAGGTTTTTAAATGACGTTGAAATATAAAGGAAACATCACTAAATCAATGTAAAGTAACAAAAATCTACCCTTGAATGCAGGTGTAAGTCTAGTATAAATCTATATTTTATTTGGCTAGCTAGAAGAGTATTTCTCCTGTATTCACTTCCAAAACTCACTCCACCATGTCCAATCAACTCTGCTGTCATCCCACCTGCAACTAGTCCTGTAATCACTATGATGCCCTGGGCAGGAAGTCAAGGCTATTAATAATAATGGCTAACCTAAATGTAGCCCATTTTGTGCCAGGCTCTGTTCAAAGTGTTTTCCATGTATTAATTCATTTACTCCTAATAATAACCCATGGTATAGGCATGGATGGGAAAACTGAGGCATAAGAGGTTACATAACTCATCCAAAGTCTAGTAAATGGTGAACCCAGAGTCTTTTGACTCCAAAGTCTGTGCTCTTAAACAGGATGCTATCCTATTTCTGGATTCTGGGTTCTTTCAACTGTTATAGAGGAAATTATGGGATTCTATCATCTTGGATTCCCAATCTGTAAAATAGATATAACAGCATCTCTCTGTCCATTTTGTACGGAGTCATAAGAATTAAAATGAGAAATAGGAAAGTAGCTGTGCAGTACTAGATAGCTATAAACGTTTTCTAATACTATTATAAATTCAGAGCTAGGCCTCACAAAAGTGGCTTTGAAATCTTTGGCTATCACGTTTATTTCAACTATCTCATATTCCTTCATCCCCTGTCTCAATGTGGTAAATGAGACTTTAGAAAAAGATTAGGGCAAAATAAAAATAAAATAGCAGAATACAGCAAGTTAGTTGACAAAATTTCCATTAAGAAGCAGTCTACATGAGAAAGGACTCACATAGTTCTACTTCAAGGTCAACTCAATCAAAAAATCTAAGATGGGACTTGATATTTAAATGTTTACACACAGGGAAATTAAACTCACAACCAAGGTGAAGTTCTTTCAGTAAATGTTCATTATGGAAGCCACATGGGGTCTGGCGTAATGGCCAGAATGACAGGCATTAAAGACAGACCCCCTACCTGGCACTGCACCAAAGTTGATTGCTTCCCCTGAACAGGTTATAAATGTTTCCAGGAGAAGGCGATCACATAAAACTTTTGTTCTAACTTTTTGGATAAAAGAAAAACCAAAGACTAACTTGAAGCCTAGTAAAGGTTCTAGAAATCTTAAAGCTAATTATGCTATCTATATGGTACAGCAAAAAAAAAAAAAATAAATAAATAAATAAAAAAATAAAAAAAAAATAAATAAAAAAATCCTCCAGACTCTGGAGTTAGTTTGAATCATGATCGTGTTATATTAACATATCACCTGCATGACCTTTAATAGCATGGTAAAGGATATGAATTTTGGAGCCCCACTGTCTGTTTAGGCACCAGCTTTGCTAATTACTAGCTATGTGGGCAAGTACTTAACTGCTCTGTGCCTAAGTTTCCTCATCTGTAAAATGGGGATGAAAATAGGATTTACCTCATGGAATGATTGGAAGGTTAATGAGTTTATATTTATAGAGTGTCTAACACATAGGTAATACTACACAAGTATTTATCATTAATAATCTTTCTTGATTCTTCTTCCTCATGCATAAAGAATAACAATACCTATCTCAAAGATCAAGTGAGATATTTTATAGAAAATGCTTAACATTGATTGCCACATAGTAGAAATTCAGTAAATGGTAACAATTATTAATATTAGTTCAAAATGTATTTTTCACATTTTTTCTAATATTGTTGCCCATATGGGCTCCAGTGGTGATTAGAAATAATTAGATTAGAAATAATTAGAAGACAGTATGAAACATTCTTTTATTTTAATGGGTTGAGAAGCGCTATTAAAACCGAGTAAGCTAACTGAGATTGCAGATTAAATGTGCTAACATATGAAAGCCATCCAGCACCAAGTGAGTCTCAATAAAGGGTATTCCGTTCCCTTCCCTTGTGCCCTTTAAGAGTCAATAAAATGTTGCATGTGATAACTCCACAAAGAGAGAAAGTAATGATCCTTTCCTACCTTACTGCCCTTTTCTTCAATTAATGTCTTTTTAGATTATCTATAAAACAAGAATTGGTACCTCTATAAGAAAAAGGAGGAAGCAATTTAACATACATTGAGTGCCAATTATTTGCCTTCCTCATGGATCTCTATTCTTCAACATTATCCTGCAAGCTCAGTTATTATCCCCTCATTACAGATGAAGAAACAGAGATACATGGCCCAAGGTCATAGGGCCATTTAGTGGTAGGGCCTTTTTTTAAATTTCAGTGAATTTCAAGTATATAATATGGTATTATTAACTAGAGTCACCATGTCGTTTATTGTATCTGTAACACTTACTCATCCTACATAATTGAAACTTCGTATCGTTTGATCTGCATCTCCCATTTCCTCCTTGATTGCAGAGCCTTGATACATGCCTAGGTATATCCAGTCCCAAAAGTCATGCTACTTCCTTCCACTTACCTCACTGCCACCAAAGAAATAAATATCAGAGTGGAAACACTGGAATTAAAAAAAAAGAACTACACCATATTATGGGCAGGGCTTTCAATAATGGACCTTTAAAAAGAATTAGAATAAATTATCATGACTTTTATAAATTATAATTTAGAGACTAATTCCCAGGTGTTAAGCCTAATCCATTTACCTCTTATATTCTATATGGCCAGTACATTTTCTATAATATTCAATCTTTTGTAGGTTCTGTCACTTACCAGCTGAATCAGCTGTGGGTTAGTCACTGTTGGTTACCTCATGTGTAAAAGGGGATAATTATAACTGCCTCCTGGAATTCCTACGCAAATTAAACAATGTAAATAAAAGCACTTTGTATACCATAAGGTATTATACAAATATCAGTTATTACTATTGCCATAATTCTTATAAATTCTAAGAGGTATTTAAGTAACATCTTTTCATAACTGAGGATATTCTGGTCCTGAATATTGTCTGTGAAAAATACAAGCAGATGGCTTAGGCCAGGGGATAAAAAGAACTTCTGCCTAAGTATCCCTGTGTGTGACTTTTACAATATTGCCTCCTCTTGTATCCTGGACCCTGCTGAACCTGTCACAAGAAAAGTCATAGGTTTTACTGGCTAATTCCTATTATTCTTTTCACTCTCAGTCATCCCCTATAAGAAGCTGTCCCTGACTCACCAGGCTGGATTGGATACCTTTTCTGAACTCTGTATACCTTTTGTTGCTGTTCTCTGACACAACATGTATCACCTCTGTTACATTTTTGGGTTTACTTGCCTGCCTTTCCACGCCGTTCACTTTCCTGTCTCCTTGAGGATATCAAACACTGGCAAGTATTTGTTAAATGAATCAAAGGATGGAAAAATGAAAGAATAGATGAATGGATGAAATGAGAGATTAATAAAACAAATGAACAAAAGTGGAGAGAAAAAGGAGAGAAAATATGAGAATTAAACATAAATTAAAAGCATTTAAATGAGATAGAGTATTAAGAAAATCATTTCCAAATACAGCGGATGGAAGTGTAAACTGAGACAAAAAAAATTTCAAGAAATCAATCTGACAGCAATATCAAGGGTCTTTTAAATGTTCATAAAATTCCATCATATTCAGTACCTAAATATTTGCTGAGTATTTTATATGTTCCAGGCATTCTTCTCTGTGCTGCAGTTAATCAATATACAAAACAGACAAGTCCCTATTCTCACAGAGCTTCCAGTCCAGTGTAGAAAGACAGACAATAAACGAATTCAAATAAAAAATGTGTCAGGCAGGAATAAGCACTAGGGAGAAAAATAAAACAGGATAAAGGACTCAAGAGTGATCATGGATGGGTGTTAAGGATGATAAGGACTAGAGTGTGAGATGGCCTCTGTGATAAGATGGCTTTTGACCAGAGAGCTGAAGGAAAAGATGCAGCAAAGCTCGTGAACAGGTGGACATGCAAGGGAGAAATGTTCCAGGCAGAAGGAGTGGTAAACGCAAACTTCTTGAAGTGAAGCATGCCTACTCTGTTCACGTAACAAGGAAGTCTGAGTGTCAGTGAGGGGAGTGGTGGGAATGAGGTCAGAGGGGTCAGCTAGAGCCAAATTATGGAGGGTCTTAAAAGTGAGGGGTTTGGATTTCACTCCTGGTGACATGATCTGATTTACTATTTATGATAGTAATGCATCGTGTGGCATAAGTTGCAAAGGCAGAAACAGGGAAACTGTTGAGGAAGCTATTGCAATCATCAAAGGACAGACGATGTGGCCTGGACTAGCGTGCTATTAGTGCAGAAGTGGCTCATTGTGCATGTATTTTGAAGGTAAAGCCTACAGAATTTGCTGATGGACTAGATGTGGGATATGAAAGGAAAAAAGAGAAAAGATTAACCTCAGGCTTTGTGGACTGAGCAACAGCAGGACAGAGCTGTCATTTATTAAGAAGATGACTATGGCAGGGAAGGTCGGAAATAAACATCAAGAGTTTGAGCTCAAAGAAAAATATACCAAATGATTATATCTCTGTGGTCGTATAAATAGTAATTTTTATTAGTCTTTTTATATTTTTATTTTATAAGTTTTATACAAATTCATATTACTTTTATAATTAGAGAAAATAATAAAAGGAGATAAAAAATAAAACATTGAAAGAAAACAATTAAGGAGGAATATAAAGTAGATTGATAGGTAATAAAAAGAAAATGGATATAGAGACAAAGATCGAAAAAATATCTGGGAAAAACATACAATGGCAATATTTTAAAAATTCATTTTTACTCAGACATAGTTTTCTCCATTATCTATAATAATGAAATTACCTAGAAGCGGAAAGTGAAATATGCAACCCAAAACTTATGAAATTTACAAGTCAATGGTATAGTAAGAATATAAGTCTTTGGAATATAATGATTGTATCCCCAAATTTTCTTATATTTTATTAAGGCAATCATTAATATTAATATAGTAACTTTACCCACAACAGCTAATGGTATAGGAGATGGCAGGAAGTCACTCAGGGATTGCAATGCTGCCATGGATAATTACCAAAGTATACGTCTACACGTGGGCAGTTAGGAATCAGCTATCTTCTTATCTTCTATTACTACTTCATTGATGTATGAATGTGAATGTAAACTCCTAAAGGAAGAGACCATGTCTACTTTCTTGAGTCATAGTACACACCCTGTTTCAGTGTCATACAGATAAAGCCAGATATAAGCTGTACATTGCGTTGATGATAGCAGTTAACTTGCAATGTAAGTGGTTAGGGATCAACTGATGGTTGATGGCTTCTGTGGTGGTCCCTTCAAAATTCTCCACTACTCATCATCGATCTTTTTTTTATTGCATCAATGAGCCATGAAAGCTAAGGATGAACTCATTCTATTAAGACATAATGCAGCATTGATCAAATAACTATCTACATTAGTATTGTATTGTTGAACATATAACAACAATAGCTATAGATGTGCAATAACCATTTTCCATAAACTTATAGGGCATAGTATTTTGTGTTTATGTCTGATTAATTCATGAGGTACATAGGAAATGATAAATATCTATAGGAGACAGTTTTAAAATTCCCATTATTGTTTCATTTTTGCTAGCATTAAATTTATTTCTCTTACAGCAAACAGCAGCTTCACATGTTTTCTAATACATATTTGGATGACCCTCTTTAATTAAGATTTGTCAACTTCCACATTAGCATACCCACTTTCTCTGCTTCTAACAGGATAGCTCTATCCATCATGCCTGTGGTTTATGTAAGCAAAGCTAAATGGTTATGTGGAGCCACCATCCATAAAGAGAAACTGCCCTTGAGGGTTCCACTTAATTGTCTGTCCTCCATCTGTCTCACTAGTTTTGTCCCACGCCCCCATTTCCATTACTATACTTTGCTTCAAAAGATACATTATAGTACTATTAGTCTCTATGTTAGAGAAATCAGGCATGTAGCACAGAGCAAAACAAGTAACTCGGAGACATTTGCTCATGAATCTTTAATTTGGTTTAGTTTTAGAATGAACTTTATAAAGGCTGTGAGGAGTCTGATGCCATGTTTTGGAGAACTTTTTAAAGGAAAAGCTACATGGTGTTAGTTACTAAGAGTCACTATAAATAGAAAAGATCAAAATCAAAATCTACAAATTATCCACAGAACAATTGTATTTTAGCCAGAGAGGACAACCTGACAGACTGGTTTGTACCAATATTTGGTTCCACCGAATTCTCTATTAGATTTTCAATGCAGGTGGTGCTAGATATTCATTATTGTCCTAAAATAATGATTCTCAATACAGCATTCAGACTATATGACTTTCTGTAATAAAATGTCCTAATATGCTATGCAAGATAAATAACTTGAAAAAATGTATACATAAATTACAACACATTTGAGTAGCTGCATAATGTTGTTGGCTACATTTCCATAAATAATTGGAGGATGTTTTCTAAAAAGTGATTTTAGTTGTATAATAGCTTATCTTAAAATCTTTGTTTTCCAATAGTATTTAATAACAGCTAACATTTATCAGGTGCTTACTTTTTTCTAAGCATGTTACATGTATCGATAATTCAGTTTATTGTTACAGTAAGCCATGAGGTAGAAAGTATTATTCTACTCCTTTTATAAATGAGAAAACTACAGCAAAGGGCAGTTATATAACCTACCCAAGGTCACACAGATAGGAAATGGTGCAATTCAAACCTGAGCAGGGTGGCTCCAGGACCCTTGCACCTAATCATTCTGTTGTACTGGTCACAATTCTAAAGCAGGGTTAGTTGTCTGCTTAGGGGACTCCCAGCTCTTTTCTATTATATGTGCTTAAAGTTACATAAGAAAAGATTTCTTTCCTGTGTTAGAAGGAGAAACTTACAATTTACCCAGGAATGGTTTCAAGTCATTAAATGTAAGTTTAAAAGAAGAGAGGCTAGAATATGCCCATACTTTACTCAGATGGAGGTTTTGTTTGATCCTTTGAGAGCTTATTCCTAATGGAGACCACATACCTTGAGCCATTATTAAGGGATTGTTTCTATAAAACAAAATTAATAATTGGCAAATTTGTTTAATTTAGGTCAGTGCTTCTCAAACTTGGGTACTCATAGGTACCTTGGGGTTTGTGTTATTTGCCAGGGACTATGAATATCCCAAGAAAACCTTTCTGGTATGTCAATTTCACTTTAAGATTTTTAAATAAAAACAATTTAGTTTGTAATCAAAATGTTTTTACATTAAAACAAGCGAGAATATTCTCTAAGCTTTTGTGATATAATACAGGACTTTGTCTGTTTTATGTTTGGGCAGAAAGATTCATATTCTACCCAAGATCCTGAGGAGAACAAGTTCATTTTGCAAGATCTAAGGGCATGTGAGCAGATACTTGAGAAACAATGGTCTAGCCTCTAACCAGTTCTGATCCACAAAGTTAGACACGAAGGGAGAAGAAAAACAAAAAGAAACCAACAACAGTGGCAAATACTTATGCCGTTCCTGAAAGATTACTCCATAGATGATAAAAAGTATAAAAATGGTCAGTAGTAAAATAGTCTGTCTAAAGCAGGCCTGCTCTTCCTGTGGAACATGGGCTATTGAATCTTGCTGTAAAATATAGCATAGATTTCTCTACTTTTCCTCTCTTCCATCACTATCCCTTCCCCAAGTCCCAGCTGCCATAATTTATTCCCTAATTTCTTCAGTGGTTCCTCTACTTCTCCACACAGTAGCTAGAGTGTTTTTTTAAAGACATAAATCAGCCCATTTAATTTTCCTGATTAGTACTCTTCAATGAATTCTTAATGCCTTTAAACCCAAACTTTATCATTACCTACAAAGTCCTTCATCATCTGCCTCCTGCCTCCTTGTCCAAACTAATTTTCTGCTATGCTCCCATTAGTTCATCTCTTTCTATCCGAGCTGGATTTCCTTACATTCCTGGATGGTACACACTAAACTTATTCCTGCATCTGTGACTTTGGCCTTGCTAGTCACTCATCCTAGAATGTTCTTTGTCTGATCTTTAACCACCACTTTCTTCTTTTTATTCAGAGCTCAGTTCATATGCTATCTCCTGAGAGAGCCCTACTTCATATTGTTCTCTTCCCCAATCACTGCTTATCACATTATCCTATTTTATTTTCTTTCTAGTACTTAGCACTATCTGAAGTTAACCCATTTATTCATATATCTCTTATTCAATAGGATAGGATGTAAATTCCATGAGGCCAGGAACCTTGTTTGGTTTGTTCATCATTGTGACTTCATTGCTAATAACCATGCTTGCCATATGGTTAGAAACTAATATTCATTGAATGAGTAAATGAACAAATGAATTAAAGAGAAAAGACAACTTACTGTACATTCGATGGTATGGCTGGTAAGCTAGTGGCCTGTAATTTGGGGAGACTAGAGTGGAGGTGGACTCCAGAGTGATGGGATCACATCTGTTTAGTAAATGAGGGAGTCAAAGTGGTAAATATCAAGAGTCACGATTTGGAGTGGTTCTTGAAAATTTCTGTAGACAAGAAATCTTCCTTAAGACTTTATTTAGATTATGCTTTTTGATCAACCAATCTATGTGAGGGAATATTATATAGAGCCAGTCAGAAAGACACCTGGATATACCAAGTTCAGGACTAGGTGAACTTGGTTTCTAACATTGAGAAACATATCTGTTATAGTTATTGTTTAGGTCCCTCACTTTCATAATAACATTTATCACATTTATAACTTGTGAAATTAAGTCCTCACATCTTGAAAGAGCAGTATTACTTGATATCCCCAATTTTTGGTTTCATTTTAGTAATGATGATTTGTTTGTATATCCTGAGAATATTTAGTCAGATAGTGATGATGTGCTGTTTGCAGCTCTTCTGAGTGACAGAGAAGACTTGGCTCAGTAGAGGCAGAATCCATAGTTACAGGTAACGTACAAAGTGGATACTGTTCACAGGTGATCTTGACTGATTATAGCTTTTAGTAATTGTTATTTTCTTAATTCAGAAAAAAAAGTGAACATTAGCTTAGAGAAAGAGAATATTGGGCTGGGTGTTCAAAGACATGGGTTCTAAATCTGATACTGCTACTTACAAGTGGGGGTCCAGAGAAAACCAACAGATCATTCTGGGCCCTGTGTCCCTTGGGCATCAAATGGCAGGAGATTAGACTCTACATTTATTTATGGCTCTTCCACCTCTGACAGTCTGTAATTCCTGAGCCTAAGACCATCTCAGCATCATTGTAATAGCTTTGTTTTTCAAAAATTGAAAACGAGATATCTACATCACAATGAATATTGATTTATAGAGGACTCAGTGGGCATTCCACTAAGAGAATTTTTTCAAAGAACTTTTTTTGTTCTCCTTTTCTCTAAATCAATGGAAAGACAAAATTTCCCAGTTTATGCAGGTGCACATTTTTATTTAAATAGCAAGAAAGAGATTTAAAAAATCCAGCTAAGTCATTATAGCATTATTCTAATCAAAATTGCTTTAAAACTTCTTACTATATATATATATATATATATATATATATATATATATATAACAAAAGTGAACATAAATCAGGAAAATAGAGAAATACTGCTTACAACAGATTAAGATATGAGCATGGAAGTAAAAGGCTTCTAATTTGATGTCAGTTTATAGGTTGTTGGAAAGTTCACATTTCACAGAAATGATTCCTTACTGGTCCAAGTCTCATTATTGGATATTTATTCTCTTGATTTACTATTTTAGAAAAATACAAAGTAGGTCTCAAACATAAGCTACTGTATGAACTTAAGATAATAATTTTATAGAGCCTTCTAAAAATGACAAATAACATTCACACATATTATACTAAAACCTCATTTTTTGAGGAAATTAGAAGAACCTTCATCCCACATCTATGGATGAGAAAATAAAGACTCACAGAGATTAAGTGGCTTGTTCACAGTCATCCAGGTAGTAAGTGGTAGGGCAAGGATTACAAACAGGGATGTGAGGATAAGGCCTTCCAAGACTGACTTGAATTCAAATTTCGATTCTGCTATTTGCTGTATGATATAAAGCAATTACTTAACCTCTTTGAGCATTTTTATTTGTAAAAATAAAAAAGAACATCATATAGATAACATAGGGGCAATAATATATATTAAAGCACTGAGTGTTAATGGTGTATCATAGTGATCCTTTGTTTTTACTACTCTACGTATTTTTAATCTTACAACTAGGGTGCATATGAAAGCAAGGATAGGAATATAAAGATAATTTAAAGGTAGGTGTCATTTTTCTTTATGAGTCTTATATTCCAAACTCTAATATTTGCTTTCATTTTATTTTATTTCACATTCTTCCAGGAGTCTGCACAATCTATCCTCTTACACAATTGCCCTTCCTGATCCATTGACCCTCTGACCAGTGCCTACACAGTTTTCAAGTTTAAAATCAAGAGTTGTTTCCTTTTTAAAACTTTCTTTGATGCCATAGGCTGTTTCTGTGGCATTCATGTCAAACTCATACTCATTTACGAATTTTTTCTAAGTGCCTTCTGTGATGTTAAGGAACTTTGCTAAGGCTTCATGAGGGTACTTCAGAGAACTGACTCTAGTTCTGTTTGTTTCTATTCATAGTTACCAGACTATTGGATTTTACAGAACTTTAATCTTAAAAAAATAAGGACTAATATAAAGTTGCCAACTTTTTATTTTCTATATAAGGACAGGATAAATAACTGCTGTTTACTATCACAAGTATTTTACAAAAGAAAGGACATTTTGGCACCAAAATACATACATGAAAGATTTTGAAAAGTGAATAAATTAGGCTTTGTGGGAAACTTCATGGAGGGGTGGGGTCTGCATCATCAGGGAATAGGCATCGGCTTTACATATATTTTTGCCCCAATATGATAGTTCTTAGATGCTATTTATTCAATTGTACATTTCCAGTGCAGTGCCCACTGTCTAGTAGGAAGTATTCAAACAATATTTATGAATGACGCAAGGAATCTGCCTCTGAGCAAATACCTCTGATAATGAGACCCATGGTAATACCTACAGCATAGAGCGCCTATCATCAGCAATGGTGAGAGAGTGTGCGTGGGGGTGTATGTGTGTGAACTGATATAATTTACTTCACAAATTTGCTGGGCATCAACTATTCAGAAGATTTTATATGGAGTTATTAGTGAGATTGTACTGTAGGAGAATAGGGGAGTAGGCAGGGGCAGGAAGTAAGATATTGGAGCATATCACTGTAGAAAGAAATAGACTCTTTTCCTGGACACTGGAAAACCCTCTGTAAAAACATTTCATGCGACATCTGAAGTAGATTAAGAATTATAAGCCAGGAAAGGACACAACAAAAAAAGAAAACTTCAGACCAATATCCCTTATGAATATAGATGCAAAAATCCTCAACAAAATTTTAGCAAATAGAATTTAGCAGCACATCAAAAAAATAATTCACCATGACCAGGTGGACTTTATTCCAGGGATGCAAGGCTGGTTAACACACGCAAATCTATAAATGCAATTTGCCACATAAATAAAAGCAAGAAGGAAGACCATATGATTCTTTCAATAGATGCAGAAAAAGCATTTGAC
>RJWJ010038436.1:0-15016 GCA_004363605.1 Indri indri
TCACCACCGTGCCTGGAAAGTAATAACTTAGTAAGAGGATTATTATAAGACCTGGCTCAGTATTGGAGTCTGGGGAGTTTGTGGGGAGAAACAGCAACATTGCTAGATAAGGGAAGCTGTGTGCAAAGACAGAAAGGTACAGAGAGCTGGAGGGAGGGAGGGAAGGTGACAGAAATAAGCATAGAGATAAAGTGAGAGACGTGAGACAGAAACTCTCAGTCAAAAGTAAGCTTGCAAATAAAAATTTAAAACAGTGAAAAGCAAAACAAGTCTAATACCAAGAAAAATAGGAATAAATCAATAATGGGAATGCAATTTCACCAGAGTTAAAATTTATTTCATATATAAATATATAAACAAGTATTGGGACATTCAAAGAAGAATATGAAGTCACGATTTGCATTTTAAAAGCAAAAAAATGGAAAAAGAAGAAAATTAGGATGTGAAAGGACAAAGTTAAGTATATATTCATAAAAACAAATTAGAAATTTAGTAAATAAAAACTAAGGTATTAGAAATGTCATGATTTTTATACCTTTTGTATCTAATATTGTCAAAGAACCAAGTAGTAAACTGGAATTGTAAAATTTAAATTTTGGGATTTTGGGTAGCAAATTTATGATGAAATTTATTTTGTAAACACAATGTGAATATTAATGTTAAACAACTGAAACATTTATGAAAGCCAATTTGAACATCCTGAAGCCAGTCTGGACATGCCATTTGAACATGAGTCAAGACCTGCCAGCTGCCTCCTGTTCAATAACATTAATATCATCTAGTTTCTCTCTCCATGGCCCCACCTTTTTCTCTCCTGCTCTGGTTACACCTACCATGACTTTCCTCTTTTCCACTCCACTGCAGATAGGCTTTCTCTTGGCAGGGGTAAAGGATCACTACTTTTTAAAGGTAAAGGGTAGAGGATCACTGTTGACAAGTTTCAGGACTTTTTTTTTTTTTTTAACTTGCAATTCAAAAGCAAGATAAATCTTTCTTTTTCATTATCTCTAGAACGTATTACACAAAAGGATCTCTTTTCCCCCCCCCCCCTTTTCTTTTCTTTTTTGTGACATATAATTGCAGGTGATGTTCCTATCCCTCCTGCAGGCAAAGGCTGGGATTGAACTTTCTAGTGGGAGAGATGAGTTTCCAAAAGAAAAAGGTGTACTGAATAGACCAAAACATAATTCTCGCCACATTGCAAATACACACACTTAATGCAGGGGCTCTTCTAGGTGCCAGAGATATATCAGTGAAAAAAAATTAAAATCATTACCTGCTAGAGCTTGCATTATTGCATGTGTTTATGCCTGTATATGTGTAAATATGTGAGTATTTGGAGTACGGACAATAGACAGAATAGTCAAGTAAATGTGTACTGCTACATCATGATGCTATGAGACTTCTAGGTAGCCTAAAACAATGATAGAAAATAACCTCACAACCATGAAATCTCTATGCAAAAGCATATCCTCAATAAGACTTGACTATTGAGAAGTTGAAAACTGCAAAATAACTGTTAGTAAGAAGGGAAAAGGCAACAGAACCTAGCATCATGCCCCATGTTTAACCCTGCTCAGGTGTGCCCCCCTCTAAGGGTCTGTGGCAAGCAAAAGTAAACCTCGGGAAACTGATAGGAAGACAAAGGGGGTACAAATAAGGGTGCTTAAGAAAATTAATGAAACCGTCAGAAAGATTAAATCCACTCTCAATTGAAAATACAAATAAAATAAAATAACCAGGTAGAACAGAGAGGAGTGGAAAGATAGGAACCTGCTACTCTCTGCAAAGGTACAAGCATGATTTAAAAAGATAGTCTTCCAAACATACAGCTTCTGGAGAAGGTAAAAATACAAAAAGACCAGAATATGGCTCCTTTGGCAATTGAATGGTAAAGGAGAAAAGAAGAAAAGATGAAAAATATAGGGTCCTGGAAGAAAAAAGAGACAACCCTACCCCTACTACAAAAACAATATACTTAAATCACAGAAGTATCTGAACTTTGCTACAATGACAGATAAAAAGTGCCATTATACTTATAATCTTGTTAAACATCTCGATATTACGAATATGAAGAAACAGAAAGTAAAATCCAGAGAATCATTTCAGAAAGTCAGGAAACAATTTTACAGAAGTGAAAACTAAGTAAGCCCACTCCCCTGAAACAAGGGAAATTTATTCTGTGAATGATATGTTACTTTGATATTAAGAAATCCATTGAGACCATACACATAATGAATCTAAGGGAAAAATCATATGATTTTTTCTATACAGCCAGAGAAATCATTTGAAAATATGCAATAGTCATTTATGGTTAAAAAAAAACACTGAAGAAAATAGAAATTAAGCATACTATCAAAACATTATTTTATATATGTATATATAAAATTATTTAATATTTATGGAAAAATATATGTGTATATATGTATATATATAAAAGTGTGTGTGTGTGTGTCTCTATGTCCTAAGGCCAGTATGTTAATTCACAGAGAAACATCAGAAGCATGTAACAGAGTTATTAGTCCCTGCAGTTACCATAAAATATTTGAAACATGTGATTATGTAAAGAAGTTTTTATTATCCCTACATCCTGAGCTGAAGGGATGTATAAATATTTCTCTTCTGTTTCTTTTTTTTAATTTTCTTTTCGTGTTTCCCCTCTCTGTCTAAGGGGGAACAAAATAGTATTCTTAAAAAATGGGTCCTATTTGTTATTGACATAGGGATTTCACTTATCCTCCCCACACCAAAAAAATGTATCGACTTGTTCCTCTTTTTTTTTTTCTTTTTTTTTCCTTTTTTTTCCTAAACAACAGTATCTCTCTCTTTAAGAAATTTGGTCCCAGCTACCAAAATTATATATTTTTATATATGTAATAACACTTCTAAAATAAAAAAGTATTAAATCAAATTGTACCCAGAGCCCTAGTTAGTGAAGTTCTAAAGATATATTACAATTATTTTATCAAACGTTAACCAAAAAAATGTCTTCTACACTATTCCAGTCTACTTAGTGTAAGAGAGCACACAATTGGGTGCATTGAATATGAAAATGTATGTACTTAAATATGAATAAATCAAAAACAAATGGATGATATTGAGAAAATATATAATTATGTTTTACTTTCAGTACCCCTCATCATATTTGTAACATTTTCAAGCAAGGATAGACATATATAAAGAGTATTGTATTATCTTATCTGAGAATGTATCACACCCATGGAAGCTATTTTGGAGTTGAATATTTTTTTCCATCTACCATCATCCTCTTGAACATGCTTTACAGAGTTTTTGGTTTATTTTGTTTCCTTTGGCTTATTTTTCTGATTTAACATAGTGACTAGTGGTAATTTATGCTGCAATCTCTTTTTTATTTGCTCTTTCATTATTATTGCCCCTGCAAAAGGGTCATAGTAGTTTTGATAAATATAGAAAACAGCATCCACTATAAAACCGCCATTCACCTTGACATGTATCGAGGTACTGTCTTTCATAATTGAATATAAGATAGTGTTTAAGTTGGCAACACTATTTGTTATTTCCTCCTTTAAATATGCACAGATGTGTCAATATTATTAAAATTTCTTTAATTTTATGCATGTTTTCTCCTTAAAAATAGAGAATTTGAATTGCTGGTAACGTTATTTCTCTTTTGTCTTCACTACGGCTTTTGTTTTCCCCATAAGAATTATTTATTTTCAAGGCAATGATGGCTCACTCCTATAATCCTAGTATTCTGGGAGGCTGAGATGGGAGAATCACTCGAGGTCAGGATTCAAGACCAGCCTTCAAAAATGAGACCCCATCTCTACTAAAAATAGAAAAAAATTAACTGGGTGTGGTGGTGGTGGTGTGCACCTCAGGAGCTACTCGGGAGGCTGAGGCGGGACGATCACTTGAGCCTAGGAGTTTGAGGTTGCTGTGAACTAGGCTGATGCCACGGCATTCTAGCATAGGCAAAAAAAAAAAAAAAAAAAAAGAATTATTTATTTTCAGAGTCCAACTCAGAGTGTCTTCAGAGAGATCTACCAGGTTCATGAAGGAAATGTGTTCAGCAAATGCTTATTTCACACAATTTCACCTGTAGAGACTCCATGGGCTCTCACAGTATAACATGTAGAGTCTAACGGCATCTACACATTACCTGACTGGGAAAATCCAGCTACATATTTTAACAACACTTTTTGATATTTTAATAGAAAGAAAACATTTTTTACCATAAATTTCCCCATACCACAATAGACATAATTGTAAGCTACTAAATAAAATTAATATACTGACTGCCACTCACTCTCAATAATTCTATCACAGCAATTGCCTATTATCTTATACCACATGAAATTTATAAAAATTTTGGGGTTTTTTCCCATTTAAATGCTATATGTATGTATTTTTTACTGTAGGTGCAGTATCTAACAACTTGTAAACAATGTAAAAATTGTAGTGAATGGTATATTTGCCTTGCTCCTAATTTAAGGAAAATGTTTGTATTATAAAATAAAATACGATGCTGCCTTGCTAGCTTTTCCTGTGTGTGTGCACATGCATATATGTATGTTTAAATTTCTTTTTAATCTCATGCATTTCTCACATTACTACTAAGGTTTTTGTCTGTTTCTGTAATTTTATTTTTGTCATTTACTTTTAGTACATATACTGAATTTTAGTAGATCCTTTTTCACCTCAGTGGAGATGTAAAATGGTTATTTATTCTAACTTTTATGAACCATTATTTTGTGTGGACTGAAAATTTTTCAAGTCATTTTCAAGTATTCAAGAGACACGTCTAAAAATTACCATATACAATATTCAGAGAGTTTAAAAATGTGCATTATATCATCTTAGACAATACAACTGACAACTAACTTCAGAAATTAAAAGAGGTGGACAAAAATGTAAATCAATTGCTTTTAAAAAAGAGAGAACAGGAGGAGGTGGGGCAAGATGGCAGATAAAAGCCTCCCACACCTGCTGCTCTAAAAGAGGATTGCAAGTTGCAGGTGGATGCTTACCTACGGATGAGCCTTCTTGGAAAGCATTGTGAATCACTGGAGAAGTGATGTGGGACATACAAAGTGTAGAAGAAGGTGATGGGCAATCTATTCTGCAAGATCTGAAGGTATCTGGGGGAGGCATCCGCACGGGTAGGGAAGGAGGAGGAGGGAGCCCTGGGCTCCAATCTTCCCGCAGCGGGCACTGTGACGGTAGCTGTGAGGGGCCCTCCCCACCACTACAGACCTCCGGACTGATCCAGGAGCTGCTTGGAATCTGTTCAGCAGCGACACTGCACTGTAGAGCGAGCACAGCAGGGACCTGGTAGCTTCAGTTCCTGGGTTACTACAACTGACGCCATTCCGCGGCCCAAGGTCTCCAGTGGGGCTGAGCTTTGCTGCAGCTGTCCTGGCATCACCCTTGCTGGGCCAGGGAAGGAGTAGGCAGAGCAGATGCTCTCTCCTGCCATACCCTGTGACTGGGAGTCGAGCACCCCCCTCCCCCCACGGGCAGAATGGGCACCTCAGATGCCACAGACACCACCTGAGAAGCCTCGTGGTGACTGCCTTGTCAGGACCTGGGCAGGGGGAGAGCCCCGACCACCCCGTGGCCCGAGCCCGCAGCTCCACTCCCGCAACCCCCATGCTGCTACGCGGGCCGATGTGTCTCCAACGCCACAGTTCCTGAGCTGCTCTCCAACCCTGTGGGCTCTCCCGTGCAGCTCTTGGCCTGCCTCCAAGCTGTGCCCTGGCTCTGACGTACCTGTTGTTCCCGGGACTCACAGCTCCACCCCAAGGCTCCAGCTCCTTCTCCAGTTCCCGAGGCTCTGCCACTGAGGCTCCAGGACTCCCACAGGGCTCCGAGGCTCCACCACTGATACTGGGCCCACAGCTCCGCTCTCTGAGGCTCCCCTGCCGCTGCGGGCCTGTGGCTCTGTCCCTGAGGTTCCAGAGAGGCCAAGACGTGGCCCCAGGGCTCCGCCCCTGTTGCTGGGCACTGCTGCTGCGCCTGAGGTTTTAGAGCCCATGGGCCCTGAGGCGGCATCTCCCGAGGTTCTGTCACTGCCAGCGAGCCTGCAGCTCTACCCCAAGGCTCCAGAGCTGCAACTGGGTAGAGGCTCTACCAGAGGACCCACTGCTGCTACCAGGCTCGCAGCTCCACTCCTGAAGCCCCAACACTGCCCGCGGCCCTGAGGCTTTAACCCGAGGCTCCTCCACTACCTGGGTTCCTGGTTCTGCCCCGGAAATTCTAGAGCTTCCGCCAGGCCCCAAGGCTACACTTGAGGTTATACCGCTGCTGCTGGGCCCTGCAGCCCCACTCCTGAGGCTCTAGCACCGCCAGGGGCCTGGCAGCTATTCCCCTCCACCAGGCTCCTCCACTACTGCAGGGCCCCACGGCTCTGCTCCTAAGGCTTGAGCGCTGCCAACAGGCCCCTGGACACAGCTCTGAGGTTCCACGTTGCTGTCGAGCCCCTTGACACTGCCCCTTAGGCTCCCACTGGCCACCTGGCGTGAACTGCCACCGTGATCCAATGCTCTGCCAGAGAACTGCCAGCCTCAAGCCACCGTGGCACCTGGACACAGTTGGAGTGAATGGCCACAGCTTGGACAGCAAGTCTCACCCAGCTGTCACCTCCATGGGGGGACCCAAGCGGAACATTCCTCTCTAACACCAGCCTTCACAGAAAAGGTCTTGCCAGTCCCCAGCTAAGCTTCCTTACTTTACCAATGATTAAATTCAAAATTTTGTAAAAAAGAGGTTAATAATGGACAAATGTTTTAAAATATCACATCATCACAGTCTTAATATTAACACATAGATTTTTCTGTTTTTTTTTCTATTATGTTGAACAGTTTGTGGTAAATTATTCCTTTTAGCAAATATTGACATATCTATACATTTTTAAAGATTTTCTCAGTGATGACAGTGATTCTTATGAGGCTTCATCTCTGTCTCATCAAATGTAAGCAAAAGAACAAATACATATATATATATATGTGTGTGTGTGTGTGTGTGTGTGTGTGTGTGTATAGTTAACCCTTTAACACCATGAGTTTCAACTGTGCAGTCTCACTTCTGTCTATGCAGATTTTCTTCCACCTCTGCCACCTTTGAGACAAGACCAACAACTTCTCTTCCTCCTCCTCCTCAGCCTACTTGCGTGAAGAGGACAAGGATGAAAACCTTTATGATGATCCACTTCCATCTAATGAGTAAGTATGTCTTCTTTTCTTATGAATTTCTTAATAACATTTTTTACTAGTTTATTTTATTTTAAGAATATAATGTATAGTACATATAACATGCAAAATAAGTTTTTTGGGGGGTCAAAAGATATACGTGGATTTTTGACTGAGGGGGGCTCAGTGCCTCAACTCCAGCATTGTTCAAGGGTCAACTGCATATGTTTAGGTATATGTATATAATATTTATTGAACAAAGAAAAATTTATAAAATGAAAAAATGAATCAATGCTTCTGTGATTAATCTGTTTAGTTACTATTTGGTTTGAAAAACTTGGTAGTAGCATGTTCACCAAGGTTTTTCAATCAGTGTTCTTTATATACCGATAATTTAGCACTGCTCTGCATGGCAAGCAATGAAACAGAGAGAGAATCACAGTCGTCTATTCAATAAATACAAAAGAATAGAAAAACAGCATATGAGGTCAACTCAATTCATAATGTGTTAGGGATAGCAATGCTTTCAGGGGGAAGAACTACATTTAAATTTTTGTCTGAGGACCCATAATTGTCCCAAAATCTTAAGTTCGAATGTCTTAATTCAGTCTGATACTTTATTTATGATTTTCCTCTGTCAGTTTTAAATATTCCCTATCTGTATACGTGCGTGTGTGTATTCTCTGTACATAATTAAAATTATTTATGCAAAATCAATACTATGATGTCTGGGACTTAGGAACTGATTCAGATTATCCAGTAGGGAAGAAGGTGAATATCAGGATATATATATATATATATAAAAAATGTTGGTCATGGTTAATAATTATTGAAGCTAGTTGGTGTGGTCATGGGGGTTCTTTTTACTACTTTATCTGTTTTCATATGTTTGAAATTTTTCATCAGAAGATGTTAAAACATGCTAATGCATGTCAATATTAAAAACATACATTTTTATATTCCCTGATATTGTTTTTTGTTGCTATATTCAAATGTCTGGATAAAATTTGGGTATATCATACTTCAGGCTCAGCTATTTCTTCCCTTATTTGTCCTAATGTATGGTCATTTAATTATCCCCAGATACCTGTGGAGAACTGAAGAAAAATAGTGAGGATATATTTAATTTGCTGCATCTTTCAGTGTAGTTAGATTCACCCACATGACTTTGCCTGGCGCTTTGAAGGAAAAAAATGAGGAAGGGTGTTAGTAACAGAATGACTATACCGTATCCATTTCTAACCCTGACTATCCAGAAGTTTTTTAAAGATAGCAGCACATGAGGAAGTAGAGTAGATGAGTTTGAGGCAAGTGTAAAAATCAAGGGAATGATGGTAGTAGAGAAGTTTGAAAAACACAAATTTTACTAGAGAAAAATTAACATTATACAAGAAGGAGAAAATTGGCATGATCTTTAATTGGAATATAAGCGTAAAGCATTACCTTTTTAAAGTAAAATGTTCAATCTTGCACTAAGTAAATTGAAATATTTTTTTCCTTTAGAAATACCTAGTGTTCACCTTTGCTTTTTGATTCTACAACTTAGTAACAGAAAATAAACCCTGTGTTATATTTTAATAAAAGTAAGCAAAAGTTAATTGCAGGCTATAATAAAGGGGTATACACACAAGGTTAAAAGATTAAATCATTAGATTATTTTTCAGTTACTAATATGAACCTTCATGATTTACATACTATTTTAAAATTTGATTCTTAAATTACAATGCCATAGTCATGGAGATAAAGAGTCATGGAAATAAATATCAGAAACAAATTGAAAATAGAGAAACAGGTTAAAAATAAAGCAAAGAAAAAGAAAGAGAGAATTACTGGTTACTCAGAGGTTTCTGAAATATTAGATAAATGATGCTTGCACTCTTTGGGTTGAGAACTTCATTCAGGTTTTTACTATCACATGGCTTTTGGAATGGTAAGAAACTACTTATTCTCGTTGAAGAAGGTATAGTTTTCTTTTTTTCTATCCAAGTCCCAGCACAGTGCGCTTTATACACTGTATACTATATTAAAAAAATATGGAAGCACATAACTCTTCATGGCCAATGTTACCATGTTTCTCCGCATCCTTTGTAGAATAAAAAATTAACTTCATATTCGAACACTAATAATATGTGTAACAATAAAAAATGAAACCAAAAAACCAAATATGAAACATATGAAAGTTAGACACACAAAAAAAACATACAAATCAGGGATTTTATCACAGATCTTCCAATTTTTGGTTAAAAAATTAGACAAGATAAATGTTTTATTATTTTCAATCTATAAAATGGAAATTTATTTCTATATTAGATAAATATTTATTGATTAATTTCTATACTACACAGAGTTCAAAGGCAATAAAATAAAGTCTAATTATTGTGCAGCCTATATCTAATAGGAAAAGACAGTAGACAGATAAACATATAAAA
Source organism: Indri indri (assembly GCA_004363605.1). Taxonomy (NCBI): domain Eukaryota; kingdom Metazoa; phylum Chordata; class Mammalia; order Primates; family Indriidae; genus Indri; species Indri indri. The sequence continues at coordinate 9,602 of RJWJ010038436.1, forward strand.
ACTAACTATGAAGTTAGGTAATTATTAGGTGCTGCAAAATCAAAACAAATGAGAGGAAACAAAGAAAGGGAGAGAATGGAAATTACCATAGGTGAACAGAATTTAAATCCAAGAGATGAATATCGACATTATCATATGGCTCAGCCTAGTATATTATATTGTATGTGCAGATAAGGCCTTTCTGATGTGAAAATTGAACAGGTATGGAACTAAGGAAGTAAACAACAGGAATTTCTTTAGAAGAGCATTTTGATAGAGGGAACAAGTACAAAGGCCTGATTTCCAGAGGAAGCATGGTGTTTTGATGACAAGCACAGAGCGGCTTGGAATGAGAAAGAAGAGTTGTGAGAAATAATGTCAAGGGGGTTGTAAGGACCTGTTAGATGTCTGTAAGAATCTGTATTATTATTTTAACTATGGTGGAAAGCCTTTGAGAGCTTTTAAGTGAAGTCATAAGATAATTAATTATATATTCTAAAGTAATGGCTGTAGTTTTTGTGTACAGAACAGACTGTATAATGTGGAAAAACAAGAATGGAAACAGAAAATCAAATTGTTAGGGTATCGTAGTAGTCCAGGTGAGGAATGGTGATGGCTTGGACCAAGGTGGTATTGGTAGGAGAGATAAGAACTGGAGGTAAACAAGATGCTTATTGTAGGTGAAACAGACAGGATTGACCTTTGAATGGAATGCAAAGAATGAGAGAAAATAAAGCGTTAGCAATTACTTCGAGTTTGGGGCCTGTGTAACCATGCTAATGAGGGTAACATTTACTGAACTTGAGAATATTATTAATATTTATGGAGCAGGTTTTTGAGGATGAATGAGAAACAGGTTTTGGCCATGTTAAGTTAAAATGAGTCTTGAGATCTGGAGAAGCTGGTAATAGAGCTACTGTTGAGAAAGGCTCTCCCATACTTGTAGTCTTTTTATCCTCACTGGGATGAAAAATAATAGAACCTGGGCATGGAATCCATCCCTACCAAGAGATAAAGAGTTCTCCTAGCCTATGCTGGACTTATCACCTTGTATGGAAATACCTTTCCTTGTTTCAGACTCAACGTGTACTCCTTTGTTCTGCTTCAACATGTGTCATACGGTACCTAACCAATCCCTCTACTGTATCTGTTTTTTGTGGGGAAGGAACAGGGTCCTTCTACCACAACATAAAATTAGCTGCTAGAAAGGACCCACTGAGTGTGAGGAACTTATGCCCACTATTGGAACTGATTTTTCTCTGTTCCTTCTCCATGTGAGTAAAGTGTTCCATCCAGCACTTAACTGCATTGTGTTTTTCTTGGTGACTCCAATACCATGATGCAGTGGGAAAACGGTTGGAACCTCTATTCCTGGTGACATATAATAGATGTTCCCTGCTCAAAAGATTTAAATATTGGGAAGATGGGATTAGATAGTATTAAAAGGCTAGGGAAGTGAGCCTCAATGGAGAAGATGACTGGGTTTTACAGCACAACAACATAAAGATACAGAAATATGAGTATTACTTAGCAAAAAATGCTTTAGGATAAGCAAAGGAGAGAGGAAGAAAACAAAGAGAGACTATTTGCTGAAGGACAAGCATATGTATTATTTCATACTTTGTACTCTTGAAAGATGTTAGATAACTGAAAGCATCGATGTACGTAAAATTTTCCTTATTGCTTAAAAAATAAAGTATCTTAAATCCTAAGAAGCAGTTGTACAAATTATGTAGTTAGGCATTTATTTAAATGTAATCCAATGTAGGGGAGTTATATAATAGGTATAAGTGTGCAATGTATACTGTAGAGAAGCACAAAGAAAGGAGACATTAGCCTAACTGTGGTGGTTAGGAAAGATTACTACACATTGAGTCAACCTACTAACTAGATTCTTGTCATCCACATGATTTATCCTCTTGTTTCATTCTTAGTCCCAGTCATGACATCTGGTGGTAGACATTATGCTCCTTTGGACTTCTCCTCACTTCCTCGCTTTGATACAACTTTTAATTTTGTTTACTTAGTTGTGCTGTGTCTCCAAGTCCTCATCAGTTACCAAACACGCTAGATAGATCACTGGAAACTGGCCTTTTCTATATAATTCAGCATTAAAATGGCTAGCATCACAGTGTTCAATTTAAAGGAAAGAAAATAAAGAATCTCAAGAAATTATTTTCAATTATTTGGTTTGGATAATCAGCATTTTTAATGATACTCGACAGTTATCTTTTATGTGATTTGTGTGATAAAAATGATGTCCCATATTTGCTATATATCATTTTATTTTCAAAACTATATGATGACTTGCTTAAAAGACAGATATCTTAGGATATGAGAACCAAGTGAGAGGCATCGCTTTTTCTTGTGGTAGTTGTATGGTATTATTTACCTGAGAATCTTGGCTTAAACTCTTTAATACAATTTTATGAACTATGAAAAAGGGGAAATTAAACAGGCAAAATTGATATAACTAATTAAATTTAAAAAGATAAAATTAAAATTTTACCTGCCTTTAAAATTTTATGTAAGGATATGTAAAAATTGTCTGTGGACACAAAAATACAGCAAAACATTATTTGTTTTTATATCATTTCCTAAACAAATTTATATTTCAGGCACAAGTTTTGATCCATGCATATCTGATTTTATATAATAATGAGCTAAGTCCTAGTAAGATTTTATTTAAATTTGATCGGAAAAAGCATGACTTGTTTCTAGTTAGTTATTCATTTCTTGGTAGTAGGTCATTGCTTACAGCAGCATTGCAGATCTCGTAATGATGTCTTACAAGCTTTGTTGAAACAGTTACTTTTGTTTTTCTACTTCTAATTTATAAAGCCTATAAAGTGCAGGTGAGTTCATTCCAATACGTTTTGTTATTGTGAACATAATAGGTTTCTCCTGCACATATGGGGGCTCTAAGGAAGCCATTAAAAAACTGTGCTAACTTTATGGTAATAGAAAAAATCCATAAAGAAAAATAAAGGAAACTGAAAAACTGCATAGATTTAAGTGTTTCAAGTATGTACTCTTGATCCCTTGAAATATTAGATAAGTTTAAAATGTGTTGTTTAAGCTTTATTTCCTAATGGATATTAGAAGAAATCTCCGTGAAATGTGAGCCAAATGTTTTATACATAAAAAGAAAACAGTGAATACGCACATATGTATTGCAAGTAAAAGAAAACCATTTAATAATGCTTAAATGAATAATTTGGTAATAAAAAATAGTTGGTGTTAAGGAATAATTTAAAAATCAGTAATTTTAATTTTAAATGTGATATAGATACTGGATGTTATGCAGGCTTACTATCAGATATGGTTCTCTCCAAATAAGGTAAATTAAGTGAACATAAATTAAGTGAACATTGAAATAGTTATGCACAAAGATTAGAAGTAGAAAACAAATATTCCTCAATTCTTTTTAAATGGAAAGCTAAAAAAATTAAATCGAATGGCACTTTTGAAAATTGGAGATGATTGATAAGTGGCAATTTCATTTGTGGCAATGGTAAAAAAAACAGAGCCTGTTAGTTCCCAAAGGAGAAGTTTTACCCCTTTTAGGGAACCAAACAGAAGTAACTCTCATAGAGAGCTCCACCGTTATTCTTATCTCACATCCTTAGAGGTAGAGAAAAAAGTGAGCTGGCACTCTGATATGATTTTTATGCATGAATATATTTATAAGTCATACATACTTCTGTAGCAATACTGCACATGTATTCTAAAATGCACTTATAAAATGGTAGTTAAAGATGAGAGTGAGAAAAATATTGTTTATTTATTATTTTAGATTTATTTTACTGTCAATAATTGATTATTATTTTATTTGAGCAACATAACATAATGATATATTATTATTTCTGAAAATTTAACTCTTTGTGATACAGTGAATCAAAATCTAATTGTAAGTTCAATTTATTTCAATATTTGGTTTTAATGGTGATCAGTGGTAAAGAGGATAATCACACAGACACATAGATGCAAATGAAAACAGTACATTTCTGAAAATTAGTTTTTTAAACATTAATTTTCAACATCCTCTATCCATACAACAATGTTTTTGTTTTGAAAGCAGCTCAACTCATTTTATAAAGTCTCCGTTAGCTTAGGGCACATACTGTTTGCTATTAAAAAAGAAATCTGCTAGACAGCATATACTGACAGTGAGTTATTATCACTAAAGATGTCAGCAAATTTGGAAATGTCTTTCTGTAAAAGAAAAATAACTCAGGTTTAAGTTCAATGTAAGATATCCAGTGAACTTCTACATAACAGAAAAGCTGTTCAGAGACACTACCTACTATATTACTGATATTGTAAGTAATCTATTGTAAATTCTTATTTTTATAAAAGTAACAGTATCTGTTACATAAACTGTATTTTAAAACACATTTCAAATTGTCATGATTTACTGAAAAACAAAAATAAAAGGGTAAGGACATCACTCTTCCTTTTTCTAGATTTTGCTATTTATTTAATTAAAAAAAGTAAAGCATGGCAGTCAGACCTATGTATTCAGAGAGTGTGCTATAGAGTTGTATACTAAATATCAATATTTATTGGATTTTCTCATACTTTCTTTGAAATAACAAACATAATAGAAGTTCTAGTATTTTCATTCCACATCCCAGTGTTGTACACACAGTGCATAAATGCTGGGGAACATTATTTTCTATTTTCAATTTTCCTTTCTTGAGACAATCATTTGGATTTTCTATTTCTAAAACTAGACTAAGTCAGACTTCCATTTCCATTCAAGAGACCAAATTCATTCACCTACCTGAAACCACAATAGAAGGAAGACATTTCCATTCAAGAGACCAAATTCATTCACCTACCTGAAACCACAATAGAAGGAAGACATGTATGAAACACTAGACAACAGACAACAGAAGATAGTGATCTTTGAGAGAGAGAGAAGAAAATGTTGACAGCTCTGCTATTTGCCTCAGCTTACTGAAGAAAGCATTTCTAGGCTGGATCTCCAGGAGGGGAAAGACAGGTGGAGCTCAGTAGATGCCTTGAATTGAGTAAAAATAATTGAGAGTCAGGGGAGCCCAAAAGTGTTTTAGTGTACAAGAAAGATTACCGGAGAAGAGAAAGTTGCACAGAGGGGGCCCCAAGGTGTGTAGCAGATACCTCTCAAGTATTCAACAGAATAATGATCAGCAAATGTATGTGAAAAAACCTACTCAAGCATAGGGAAAGGAGCAAATTTTAAACAATTAGAAGAAACAGTACCTGGCAATCACACAAAGCTGAGAACGGTGCCTATTCCCACCACCCAGACAGAGAAACCTCATAATTCATGGGGCACTGGTTATATTATTTAAAAGAACATTGACATGGTAATTAAACAAATGAACTGCTGAACAGTTATTCTTGACCAGGAGCAATTTTCTCCAAAGGGATATTTGGCAATTTCTGGAG
>RJWJ010038437.1:0-14965 GCA_004363605.1 Indri indri
TATGGTGAAAAGAAAAATATTAGATCAGAATGACAGAACCCTAATTGTTGAAAAATTAGGCACTTCATACAATTACTAAGTAATTAACAACAAACAAACAAATAGACCAGGCATGGTGGGCTCATGCCTGTGATCTCAGCACTTTGCGAGTCCGAGATGGGAGGACTGCCTGAGCTTAGGAGTTTGAGACCAGCTTGGGAAACATAGTAAGACCCTGTCTCTACAAAAAATAAAAGCAATTAGCTGAGTATGGTGGCGCATACCTGCAGTACCTACTACTCAGGAGGCTGAGGCAGGAGGATTGAGCACAAGAGTTGAGGCTGCAGTGAGCTATGATTGTGCCACTGCACTCTACCCCAGGTGACAGTGCAAGATGTTGTCTCAAAAAAAAAAAAAAAAAAAAAAGGAAAGAAAGACAACAACAACAAAAATCCATGCAAGCACATGTGAGTGGCTACTCTTTACTGAGTGCCTGTTCTCCGTCAGGCATGCAGGTATGTGCTTCATGTATATCATCTTGCTGACCCTCAAATCATCCAGTTTTCTGGGCATGGAGATTCAAGCTCAGGGACTCTAAGAAACTTCCACAGTTTAGATAGGTAAACACGTGATATTTGGTTGCAGATTTGGCAGATGCCAAATCTGTGCTGTGCTGCCTCTCTCCAGAAGATGGTCTCTCTACATTGATCCCATTGGGGCTTTTATTATATCTGCAGAGAACTCCACATCTATGGATCTGGTATTGCTTATTGTTACCTTCCAAATAAAATTCTTTTATGAGACATGTATAAGCTTTATAAGTTTTGTAGCTATCCTACTAAGAGTTATAAAGTTCCAGTCAATGCTGGAATAAAGGTCCATGCTTCCTTAGTGCATAATCTTGCAAAATATCTTTCGGGAATGGCCCCCTCCCCTTTCCCTGAGTGTTGGCATAGTAGTAGGTTTGTGCCGGCCCTTAGCAGGAAAAGAACATTTGCAAGTCAACTGATACTTGAAAAGATCACCTTCAGGGTGCAATGAGCAGACACTCCTAATTTCATAGATGTTTTTGTGTCGTTTTCTCAAATATTCCATTTGCCCCCACAGTCCAGGCTTTCCTATTTAGTCATTTCAAGTCCACGAATACAGATGACGTTGGATTTTTTCCAACACTGGTGTTCAAGGGATCTCAGGTATGGACAGAAAGGGAAGACTGAGAATTTTCAGGAACTTTTAACTTAGAGAATGAAAACCTCAGAAAGCTCTTAGTTTAAACAATTAGTTTAATTGCCTTCCATGGGAAGGGGAACAAGTTTAATGTATTGATGAGTGCATATATGTTCTATTGACTTGGGTGGTCATCCAACTTGCATCATTCATGTTTGGTTCTATCTAGTGGCAAGAGATCCACCTGGATGAACTTTTAATCCTCTTCTGGAACTTTGTTTTTATAATTAGTTTTTTGAGTGTGTGTGTGTGTAATGACATGGGCTTTTTGCTTTAAATTCACAGAAGAACTAAGACATTCTTATGTTTACTATCATATTACAATAGCATGTATAAAAGAATCCAAGACCATTTAAGTTTGGTGTTTTTTATATATACATAGTAAAAATATGATATATAGAAAGTATCTAATGGAAAACACTCATTCATTTTGACCAAATACTTATATATTCTATCATATGATTTGACAAACCATAATCACTTGTTCCGAAATTATTCTTGAGTAATAGATGTCATAATCCATTGAATATGAGATCCTTTTTGTTGAAGTATCCTATTGTGCATGTACTGCAATATACATTTAAAAATCATTGTTCCAATTATCATTGATTTAGAAAAGGGTTTTTTTTTTCCAGAACAAAGCAGCATATCGAGTAGAATTTGTATCTATGACCCATAATATAACTAAATAACCATGATGATTAATATAATAATTTCCTTTTATAATTACATTTTCATATCTATAAATTAGTTGATGAGAAAGTTATCATGAACATATTCTTTTAACACCCTAGAAGGTGATGATAGAATTCTCTACAATAGATTAATGAAGCTGTTTGATGAGAGTGGACAAGAAAAACCCCAAGGTAAGATGCCAATTATTTTCAATTCTTTATCTTAACATTAGTTGTAAATTGATTGACATGGTTTCTTGCATATGCTAACCTGTTTTTTCTAAATATAACCATTCATTGATGGGCTGTGTGTGCTTTTGATGGTTGCAGATATTTAAATGTAGCTAAAGTTTTGGGGGAAAGTAATTATGGTGCAATTTCTTATAATTGCATACAATATGTAAAGCTAAATGGTAAAAATGACTTAAGAGTTATTGCACAATCTTAAAATGGCATGATGGCATATTTAGATTTACTAATTTGTGAGGCTACATGCTTTTAAAAAAAAAATAAAAAGACCGTGTCTTAGCTTTTAAATAAATGCTTTTGTGTGGTAGAAGACAAGCAGCATATTGTACTCAACTTGAGCGTGGGAATTCATACTTGCAAATGTTAGGCTGTTTGAGTAAAAAATTATTATATGTATTAAACTAAGAGTTTAAAGGTAATCATTTGAAAACTAAAGTTTTAAATTAATGCATATAAATTCATGCCAGAACCATATTGTAGTTTTTGCCAAAACATTAAGTTGCTGTATATAGACATATCTGAATTCATGGGGAACAATTCTATTAAATTTTTCTCACAGTGTGTGTTTAGTGCTTTTCAAACTGTCATTCTGTCTTCCTTAATAAAACAACTCCTTAAAGTACATGAGAGGAGAGGGCTGATCACGATTAAGTTTTCTAATCATTATTATTTCTGTTGAATTTGTGCTGAGGCTTTGCCATTTACTAGCTGTGTGACCTTAAGCTTTTTTTGCCATTTCTGCCAAATAGACAGATAGTACCTGCCACATGGAGTAGTTATAAGGATTAAATTATTATTACACGAGCAGATATGATAAGGACATACCTAGAATAATAAAGATAATGATCATAATGCTGTTGATAAAAATATTAATACCAGTTAAACATTTGAGTGCTTACTAGGTACCTGGTAAGGAAATGTCCTAAACTGTACCAATTGTCCTAAACACTGTTTTAAATAAGGCAAATATTAACTTACTTAAACCCCATAACAACCCTAAAGGTTAGTCTCCATTTTGATCCTTATTTACAGAATAATACACTCCCAAGTTTTATGCCCACCTGGGGTACACCTCCCCTTCACTGTTTTGCTATCAGTTTGTATAGCCAACATTTTATTAGTTTTTGGCCTTTATAAACAAAGAAAAGTCATTTTTCAAGCCAGCTACGAACTTACTTTGAGGGATCCTGAATTCAAATGGTGTGTTAGGATTATCCAGAGAAGCAGAATTTAATTGAACCAATATACACATACACAGAAATTTATTTTAAGAAATTGACTCACTCAGTAGTGGGGGCTAGCAAGTCCAAAATCCTTAGGGAAGGCTGGCAGGCTGGAGAATCAGGTAGGAGTTGATGGGAATTCAGGCAGGAGTAGAAATAGCAGTCTTGACTCTGAATGTCACAGGGAAGCAGGCTGGAAACTCAACCAGGTTTTCCAGGCTGTGGTCTTGAGAGAGAACTCTTCCTTCTTTGAGAAATCTCAGTCCTTATATTTCAGGCCTTCAACAGATTGGAAAAGGCCCACACACATTGTGAAGAGTAATCTGCTTTACTCAAAGTCTACTGATTTTAATATTAATCACATCTAAAACATACCTTCACGGACACATCCAGATTGGTGTTTGAGCAAACAAACACCACGGCCTAGTCAAGTTGGACCTGACAATTAAGCAACACAAATGCTTATGCTTCAGTCAGGCCTTAATATGTGTAGTCTAATTTCTGAGCCAGCAAACATATTGAAGACCTCTCAGTGCTAGACACTGACGAGTGCACTTTTATCCCTGTTATTTCCTTTCTGTTCTGATAGCTCTTTCAGCTCAGAGCCTTTGAACCCACCAAAGTCAGACATTTACAGACAGTACCTAATAGGGCTTCTAAAATCATTTACAGGCTTACGCAAGCCTCATAGAATGTATAGAATAGTCAGGTACTTTATCAGCTGTTTCATACATGAAGATATAACTGAGACCTAGAAAGTTTAAAGACTTAGGCAAGGTAATACAGGATATTAGCGAGCAGAGAAGGCCAGGGGTTCTCTGGCCACTATAGCTCGGCACTCTCTCTAGGACCCTACTTCATTTCCCACCTGCAAAAGAAGCTCTCTGCCAATGATTCTTGTTAAAATTCTAGTATTGGAGACATGGAAAATTCCATATTATACCTTCCAGCATTTTTTAGAGAATGGAAGAGGGAGGAATATTTTATATTTACAGCATGCATCTGGCTAGATGAAAAGATACATTTTGTAGATGATACTGTTTTCAGATGATGGAGAGAGAAGTCGAGTACACATACCATTTATATAAATGCTGGCATTTCTATGCAAATAAACAAGGTAGCCCAAATAAAGTGCCTCTGTGTGCAGAGCTCGGGGACTGTTCTCGGGGATCCTAATGTGGGAAAATGAACCAAAAGCTCTGGCTTCTCCTAAACCTATTCATCTCCCAAGCTGGTTTCCACAACACCGCGAGGAAGTGGTAAGTTGTTGAAGTAAACAACATGTAATATTAACGCGCGGAAAAGCACAGCATCCACACTTCAAGATACATTTGGTAAGTGGGAGAAAAGCTTTAATGCACAGCTGTACTTTGCTCACTTTGTAAAGATTATGAGATGAACAAAGGTGGTTGTTGTTGCTTAATCTTGATACTTCTTCTGTGCTTTAGTGATTTCCCAGTACAGGAAACAGAAAATGGTTTGCTAAATTGTAGACTATGAAAAACCAAACTTTATCGCATATGAGAAAAAAAGTAGTTAGTCTACTGTGTGTTTAGCCAACATTAAAGTGACAAAGGCAAGAGAATTCCCTGTGATCTTCTCGGGGTAAGCAGATGAGAGTGTCCAGGAGGAGGCGTTGCATTCTGAAGCACCTATGAGTTTCACAAAGAGTCATGAAATCCGCAAAGAGGCAGGTGAAGCCATCCCTGCTTACCTTGAGGAGTTCGAAAGATGTGCTCAGAAAGACATAATTCTGCTTGGAAGTTCTCCATTTGAACAGGTCAGCATTAAGAATATGTCAAGAAATGTAAGATAAACTTTCTTTTTAAAATGACGAGTTGAAACCTCTGTCCTACACATTGTCTACTAATTTTGCCTACTGGTGCACCCTTCCTGGATCACACGATTTATGAGTCATTGAGCCTTTTTCTTATTTTTCATACACATTTTACCAGGCAGAAGTTACATTCCTTATCAATAGCTATCCGGTCCTTGTCCAATTTAGTTTCACTTTATCTGGTTTTATTTTATACTGGAGTGCTTATTTCTAGCATATTATGAAGTAACTTAATAAAACTTGAAAACCGCATAAACTTACTTGGATACAATTAAGAAACTGCTTGGACTTATTTGCACAAATACTGTATTATTATGTGAATATTCTAGTATTTCTGAAGTCACCATTTAAGGAAATCAATGTAGGCATTCTTACTGTTGTGCCTTGTGCCACACAAGAGAGTCTGTAGCCTTGGTTTGTCTCGACTTCAGAGACACCTATTCTGATCTCTGTGTCTTTAGGTTCTGTTTATGTGTAACGTAGCATTATGTGCTCTGATCCAACAAAGAGAGAAGTGTTTCTTCTATGCAGTCACCTTATCTATCTCAGATAAGCACACAAGAATCTCAAGTCTAGCTCCAGGTGTGTGTGTGTGTGTGTGTGTGAGAGAGAGAGAGAGAAAGAGTTGTTTTTTTGTGAAATGTAAGCAGATTCATGCTAAAGAGGAAAATATTTCACCAGGTGAAAAATACTATTCTCGATGGCATCTTTTATAACAACAGGTCACAAATGGAAATATTATTTCCAACCTCAGAACTGAGAGGAATAGGTTAGTTGGGTTAAATTTGGAGTGTGGAAATTCCATAACAGTGTCTAATTTCTTCCTTTGTGCCACTTAGATCTGAATATCCTGGGCACATTAAGGTTATGTCTATTTTGAGCTTTTTCAAATAAGTGACCCGAATTAACAAGTGCAGCCTTTCCTAACATAGTCACCTAGATGGCTCCAGTAGTGGGTTGAATTGTGTTCTCCAAAAATATGTATAAGTCCTATCCCCAGTACCTGTGAATGTGACCTCATTTGGAAACAGGGTCTCCGCAGGTATAATTAAGTTAAGCATCTCCAGATGAGATCATCCTGGATTTAGGGTGGATCCTCAATCCAATGTCGGGCGTCCCTTTAAGAGAAAGGAGAGAGAGATTTGAGACACAGACACACGGAAGGGAGGGCCACCTGAAGAAGGAGGCAGAGACTGGAGTGATGCACCTGCAAGCAAAGGAACGCCAAGGACGGCCACAGTCACCAGGAGCCAGGAGAGAAGCGCAGGATGGATTGTCCCCTGGAGCCTTGAGAAGCAACCAATCCTGACAACACCTTGATTTCAGACCTCCGGCCACCAGAACTGTGAGACAATAAATTTCTGTCCTTTTAACAAATTCGGTTTACCAAATTTGTGGTAATTTTGTGTGGCAGCAATAGGCCACTGACACAGGACACTGAGGCATAAACAAGGATGCGTGGCTCTGCCTAGGCATGGAACTCTTTTTTTAAAACAATTATTTTTCAGATGTATATACTGATACATTAACAGATTAACGTTTCCGTTTACTTTTTTTGTACCGTGTAGTACCGTTGTATGTGTTTCAATTTGCCCCATGCTTTCAAAATGGCTGCATGGATTCCTTTAGGATGTGTGGCTGATATTTTTATATCCTCATTCTAAGGTAAGCTGAGGCGAGAGCTCACCTGCTACAGTTGTGAGGCTCCCATGGAGAGGGCCTGCAGAATGTCTAGGAACCCATAAGAGCAGAACTCAAGCCTGCATGTGTAGCACGTGTCAGCGCCAGGAAAGAGCACACGCATCCATGAGAATTCAAGTGTTCACGAATGTGACCATTATTCCCTTTGAACAATGAAATTCATGATCCTATTTTTGTTCTATTTTATATGTCTTAAATTATGTGAAATTCAACCTAAACTGACCGATGGCATAAATAATTGCAAGAGAAATCATGTGCTGGTGTTTGAACACATGACAGACTCGTGTGGGGGAAGGAGGCTGAGCTTAGGGGTCAGACCTCTGTGTGAGCCCCGGCTTTTCCACTCGCAGGGTGTCGGGTCACAGGGAAGTCACTTAACTTCCCTGACCTCGATTTCCTCATCCGTAATTCAGGCGAAATTAGATGCTACGTCATCACATAGTTTGGAGGATGTGAGGAGTCATCCCTAGAGAATCTAGCACAAAGCAGGCGCTGATTAAATGGCAGGAGGCGCTGCAGAGAGAAAAGATTCGAAGGCCCGTTCCCAGGGCAGTGCCCGTGATGTTTTCATGCTCACTGTGTCGGGAAGTTCCCTGAACATGCAAGGCAGCATCCTGTGCAGGAGGAAACTTCAGATTTGGTGTTAGAGCTCATGGCTTTGATCCTCGATTCTGACAGTTACATGAATTTAAGTGCCTGCGCAAAATAGGGACAAATAATTTGAACCTCTTATGGTTGTTGTGGGGATTAACGAGATGTGTCCAAATGCCGGGCAGTTAGTGTTTTCCTTTTCTTGTGACTCATTTTATATGTTTGTTGAGACCACCACCTACTCTGACTTTTTATTGCCTTTGCAATAGTGAACTGACAATTGTAAAAGGCAAAGTGTTTAAACGGGGGTGGAGGGGTCCCAGCTGGGACTCACGTGTTGCTGACAGGCTACTTCTCTTAAACTGCTTGTCTGTAACTGCTGATATGTGTGGTGATTGGGGTGATTGCTTCTCATCCTGACGTTACAGGGCCTTGTCATGGGTGGATGTGGGTGACAAAAGAATCTAGACTGCAAAGAGAGATGGGGCCCTTTACTAAGAGGTTGCCCGGGAGACTGGGCTGGGAATTGTCTGGTGTGGAGATTGCTGTTTGAAAACTCGTAGGATCTAGAGATCCTGACAGTTTACTTGCATCTTGGAGGAAAAAAAAAAGAAAAAAGGAAAAAAAAAAAAACAAAACAAAAAACTATGTGCATAATGAAAGGACACTCTTAGTACATTTTGTGAAATTTGAGTCTCCAAGCACACTTACTGTGTGACCCCTTTTTTCCCTCCGGGCACAGTAGAATACAGAGGGATGAGGAGTTTGCCTTCTCACTTTGCAAAAACATTGTGTGTGCTGTGTGTGTATGTGGATGTGTGTGTCTGTGTATATGGTCATGTGTGTGCATGGACATGTTTGTGCATGCATGTGGTTGTGGATGTGTGTGTTGGGCCTGGGAGTGTAACAGAGTCCCTGAGACACTTCCCAAGAACCAGATGTGGAACTGATGGGAGACTTACTCTGGAGTCACCCTTTAGTTAACATTGGTGATAGTGATGTCAGCAGTGACACGATGACACCTGGAGCAATAGAAACCATCAGCCAGGACTAGGGTGCGAGCTGATGTGGGTCACCCACTGTGGACTTCCGGAAGTACCCGGAGCAGGAGAACTTTCCAATTGGCTGAGATCTCATGACGAAGGTGGGATCTAAGAGCCCATAAAATCTGGTCGTTAATGTGATTACTTTTTAGTCCACACAAATCATTACTTATGGGATAGGCTTGTTCTGGAAGCATCTTAGAAGGGTGCTCTAGCTGAGCACTTCTAGTCTAAGGCAATGGAGGCCACAGGGCATCTCAGGGCACGATGAGATTAGGAAGGACAAAACCAAGAGCAGGGGCGGATTGTAGGGCAAGCGGGGAGGCAACGCTTTTGGAGTCTGTTGAGAGGATCGCATTTCAAGGCCATGCAAATGATGAAATATCATTTTTATTTTCATCATAGGGCAATTTGGTTGCTCAAGTATATACAGCTACTTTAGAAATATTTGTGCTGACTTTTTACACTCCGCTGACATTGGAAAGCTTATAGGGAAGATATTATTAACATGACTTAGGTCTGAGAATTATCTAGTAAAGAGTAAAACTAATCAATTAAGTGCATAGTTTTTACAAGTTTAGTCACAGAGGAAATCCGGGGAAACAATAATACATTGTTTTTCAAAGACGTATTGAATTAGAAATAAAATAATTTCCTTTTACGTTTTAGCTACCAGGAGGAAGTGTTTTCCTGGGCATTTTCTAATGTTTACTGTATGCTATGTACCTGTTCCTAATCAGTTGCAGATAACTAGGTTTTCCCCTGAATTTTAATTATGAACAATACATACATTTAGCTTATTCAATTAGGAAACCATGCTTTAAGGAGGGCTTTTTTTTTTTTTTATGATTCGTGTGTACCATTTTATAAGGTTTTGTCTTTATTTAAAAAATAAAATATAGCATTTAAGGTAGCGGTGGAATAAATACACTAGCCAAAACTAAGCATATTCCATGGAAGAATTCTGAAAAACAAGCTAGTGTATATTGGCAAATAACCCGACTTTTCTAAATTCTTTATAACTGCCTGGCATCTGGCAATGGGCATGAGCCAAATGTAGCTTTGTGAAGTAGGTGACTGTCAAGTCTGAAATCTGATTCTTAAATATGAGAGAAAATTTAAAATGTAAAATCCATAATAAAATCTCCATAAATTAAAGATGGATTTCATAAGTTACTTTAACAGATTAAGTAGTATATTTTCTGTAAGCCAGAAACATATATTCTATTTTGTGGTTAGTATAGGAAGGTTTGTGGAGGGAAAATTTGATTTTTAAAAAAATCAATTGAGAGATTTACATAAGTTAAACCTCTATTTATTTTTACTCAACTAATATGATAGCTCATGTATCATCGCTTAAACATTACATTGGCTATAACTATAAATATAAACTAAAATGCAATGAATAAAAACATAAAGAGAAAGAGCAAGAGCACAAACATTATTTCATGGTAAAAAAGAAAGAAAAACAAAAACAACAGTGACTTCCCACATCTTAATTGACGGGAAACAATAATGACACCGTCATGCCTCAGAGTTTGCAAGTCTCTGTCACAATCTATACCTTTTCCGAGGAGGGCAAGAAAAGTGACGTATTATTATAGATGCAAAAGACGGCTGTATAGAGCAGAAATATCATTTTACAAGTTAAAAGGCTCACAGAATCCTGAAAGTTTTAATAACTTGGTTAAGTCTATAGAAGACAATTTTACAGTCTAATTTCTAGCACCCCCATTTTTTCATATTTGGCTCCTTTTTATTTATTTGTTATTTTATTTATTTATTTTTAAATTTCTCATTAGCTACCCGGCACACCTTTCCAACTCCCCAGAATATTCAGAAGACACTGAGATGGAGGCATTCTTGCCAAAGCTGACCGGAATTCAAGGAGAAGCAGGCTGCCGTCCAGAATGAATAAACACAGTTTAGTGACATTATCTTTGCTCTCAAAATTTTTACCTGGCAGTCACAATTAATTGTTTATTTACTTAGTGTCAGGTCACATTTTATAAGCACCTCTAAGCAAAAAGTTTTCATTTTATTTGCAAAACAAAACTGATGCTATTGTTACTCTTTTCATGAAGATTTATTTTACATACCATCTTTTTTCCTTTGCTACCATTGATATTTTTAGTTGATATTAGAACATAAAATAGTCTCCATTCTTTTTTTCCTCCCTTTCAATAGTAGGAGTTATTGAAGTTGATAATTAGGCAACTAGAGTAACTGAAGAAATTTATGTCACTAAAAACAAAATGTGTGGGCCCACAACATAATAGCAACGTGTGAATGATTAAAGCAATTAATTCTACAGTCAGACAAAATGAGATGGTCCAAGCTTGCATTCCTGTTGGTCAGGCATGGGTCAAGGATAATATTTTATATGTCTAGATATTGGCTGGGCTGATTATTCTTCAAAAATCTCCATGAACATAATTTCTTGGACCTGAATGTTCAGTACAAATAGGTTGTCAGAGAATTTGTGGTTATATTATTGAATTAGAATCAGAAGTGTGGAAATTCTTTATTTCTGATTAGTGGCAGCTGCATTTCCTTTGCTGCTCAAGTAAGCCATAGGGTGTGGTTGGTTCGTGTGCTCTCACGCAGGTCAGCAAGCCTCACGGGACACGCACCAGGGTAGGAAGCTGCCCCACTTCTCCAAGGACTGGGGCAAAGGAAGAATGTGTGCTGTCGTTATTTGGAGTAGAGGAAGTCCTCACTTAACATCATCAATATGTTTGTGCAAACTGAGACTAAGCAAAATGATGTATAATGAAACCAATTTTAACACAGGCTAATTGATAGAAACAAAAGTGAAGTTACTATGGCATATTTCTGGTCAAAAAAAAAAATCACTGTACTTCTAAATAAAAACCAAAGCACTTTTAATATTAAACATTGAAAAAATGTGGGCAACACATAGATTTAAGAAAGATTAATAAAAAGTAAGAAAATTATTTACCTAATTATTCCAGTTCAGGGTCACAGGTGGGTAGAGACTATCCCAGAAGCCCAGGGCCAAGTCAGCACCCAGCCCTTGGCAGAACACCGTCCCATCACAGGGCACACTCACACACACCCCCACACTCAGATGGGCACCATGGAGACACACCAATGAAGCTAACGTGCACACCTTTGGGATGTGGGAGGAAAACAGAGTACTCAGAGAAAGCCCACGCAGAGACAGGAGAAAGTGCAAACTCCACACAGACAGTAGCCCTGGCCAGGAACTGACCTGATTTTCTTTGTCATCGATATTATAACAAAACAACATTGAACGAAATGATATTTTTCGAGGACCTGCTATCTAGGTTTCTGTGTGCTCATGGAACCATACGGAAAGACACAATAGGACACCAGACTAATCTTTAGTAGATTTGCATGTTCAATTAGCTTCTTTTTAAATCTTATTCTGAAACTTACGTATTTAAAATTATAGTAAAGTGGTCTCTGACTAACCTCCAGCTCCTGTCGTCTATTTTTCGTTTGGATATGCTTCACCACCAACGGTGATCAAGATGTTTCCTTAAAGTTCAAGGCAAGCACAGGTGGCTGACAATTGACCTTTTGGCCTGAGATCTTTTTAGCTTTAGTAAACCAAATTGATATTTCTGAAACAAAGACTTTGATGAAAGAATTTTTGCTTGTTTTAGAGCAAAACATGCCAATTTTTGTAGAACTTTACTGCAATTTCACCATATCGAGTTTGCCACACTCAACGTGATTTCATTATGCAGAATTTGAAAACAAAACAACACCAGTTTGACAAATGATTTAGTAATTTCACACTCTTCTTTGCTTACCTATTTCCATTCCCTTATAAAGTTCCTGGTGTATCCAAACTTTCTTAAGAAATTCAGCCCACAATTATACGCCAGCAATGGATTTATGGGCCTCAAACTGAAAACTTGTGCTGTTTAAGACTGCATTGTTTTCAAGAGAAGGGAACCCCCATATTTGATATTAAACATACGTAATAATATTTCAGTAATAAAATCAAGATGCTTATGCTATATTCCATGAGTTTCTATAGAGAAATGAACATATCTTTTTACCTTCAGCACCAAGCACAGAGCCTGGCAGAAAACAGATGTTTCCCCTCTTTGAATGTTCAATGAATGAATGAATGAATGAGTGATGTAGATAACTATTATGGCAAAATTATCATGGATGTCATTGGCATATAAGTATTCTTTGATATTAATTTTCTCTAATAGAGTTATAATGTCATTATGTGGAGTGTTATGATTTGGTACTTTCATGCATATCATCTAAATTACTTTTTAAAATATTTAAGTGTCATAGAACAGAGAAAAAGTCACTTTAGTAATATAATAGCTGACATTTATTGCATGCCTACTGATGCTATTCTAAGCACTTTGCATAATTTAACCTCACAGCTCCCTTAAGAGGATACTGTTATTATCCCCCTTTCATAGAAGACCAACTTAAGGCACAGAAAGGTTAAGTAGCTTGGAACAGGCTTTACAGCTAATAAGTTGCTTAGCCAGGATTCAAACTTAGGCAGTCTTAAGCATCACATCATATTGCATGAGAGTGTGTAGTTTTCAAAGAATATAGCTTTTTAATATAAAATTTTCTATCATTCATCTGCCACTTTACATTTTTTAATTTAATTTTTTAAATTTCAGTGTATTACAGGGATAAAAATGCTTAGGTTATGTATATTGCCTTTGCCCCACAAGAGTCAGAGCTTCAAGTGTGCCCATCCCCCAGACTGTGCGCACCACACACATTAGGTTTGAGTAATCCCATCCCCTTCTCCTCCTTCCCATCTGCCTGACACCTGATGAATGTTATTACTGTATGTGCACTTAAATGTTGGTCAGTTAATACCAATTTGATGGTGAGTACATGTGGTGCTTGTTTTTCCACTCTTGTGATACTTCACTTAGTAGAATGGGTTCCAGCTCTATCCGCGATAATACAAGAGGTGCTAGATCACGATTGTTTTTTGTTGCTGAGTAGAACCCCGTGGTATACATAGACCACATTTTATAAATCCACTCATGTATTGATGGGCACTTGGGTTGTTTCCACATCTTTGCAATTGTGAATTGTGCTGCTATCAACATTCTAGTGCAGGTGTCTTTTTTATAGAATGTATTTTGTTCTTTTGGGTAGATGCCCGGTAATGGGATTGCTGGATCAAATGGTAGTTCTACTTGCATCTCTTTGAGATATCTCCATACTACTTTTCACAGAGGTTGTGCTAGTTTGCAGTCCCACCGGCAGTGTATGAGTGTTCCTATCTGCATTCATGCCAACATTTATGATAATATGTTTTTAAATCAGGGAGTATGATGCCTCCAGCTTTGTTTTTCTCATTCAGTTTTGTTTGGTTATTTGGAGTCTTTTGCAGTTCCATATGAATTTAAGAATTTTTTTCTATTTCTGTGGAAAATGACATTGGAATTTTGATAGAGATTGCATTGAATCTGTGGATCACTTTGGCTAGTATGGACATTTTTATAATATTAATTCTTCTAATCCATGAACATGGGACATCTTTCCATTTATTTGTGTTTTCTTCACTTTCTTTCATCAGCGTTTTATAGTTTTCAGTGTATGTGTCTCTTGTATCTTTGGTAAATTTACACCTGAGTGTTATTTTTTTTGTTGCTATTATAAGGGATTGTTACCTTAATTTCCTTTCTGGATAGTTTATTAGTAGTATATGGAAACATGACTGCTTTTGCTATATTGATTTTGTATCCTGCAAATTTACTAAAATTATCAGTCCTAACAAGTTTTTTGGCAGAGACTTTAGGGTTTTCTATATATAATATCAGCTAATAGAGATAATTTCACTTCTTCCTTTCCTATTAAAATGCATTTTATATCTTTCTCTTGCTTAATTGGTCTAGCTAGGACTTTCAGTACTATGTTGAAAAGGAGTGGTGAGGGTAAGCATTTTTGTCTTGTCTGTGATCTTAGAAGAAAAGATTTCAATTTTTTATCATTGTGAATGATGTTAGCTATGAGTTTTGTCATATGTGGCCTTTTTTTGTGTTGAGGTACATTCTCTTTATATATAATCTGTTGAGAGCTTTTATCATGAAACGGTGCTGAATTTTATCAAATGCTTTCTCTGTATCTATTGAGATAAGTTTTTATTCTTCATTTTGTTAATGTTACATTTATTGATTTGCATGTGTTGAACCATCCTTGCATCCCAGGGATAAATCTTACTTGATCATGGTGAAAGATTTTTTAATGCATTCTTGAATTTAGTTTGCTAATATTTTGTTGAGGATTTTTGCCTCTATGTTCATCAGGGATATCAGCCTGCAATTTTCTTTTCTTGTAGTGTCCTTGCCTGACTTTGGAATCAGGGTAATGCTAGCCTTGTAAAATGAGTTTGGAGGTATTCACTAACTCAGTTTTTTAAAAGAGTTTGAGAAGAATTGATATTAGTTC
>RJWJ010038438.1:0-15009 GCA_004363605.1 Indri indri
TACCTCGCGAAGCCTCACTTCCCCATCTCGAAGATGGGAGTAACAGTCTTGACCTCATGGGGTTGCTGTGAGGTTGTTAGTGAAATAATGGTGCCTGGCACAGAGAGAGCAACCAAATTATGGTAATTATTTATTACTGATGCCTGAAAACTAATTGTGACTTGCCTAGGGTTTCTTAGTTCTCAGATCAGCACCCTTCTTCCCTGACCAGGACTGTGCCCCTGTCCCCGGGAAATGGATCTTTGTCATTTTAAGAAATGCAGCCCTTCCGTTTCACACTGACTCCTGGGGATTTGGAACTGTGCTGGATTCTGAGAGCCCCGTGGCAGCTCAGCTGGCCTGGGAGGATCTGCACTTGGGGCGAGAGGTGAGGGGAAGAAGGTTTCAGGCGGCTGGTACCCAGGATCGTAGGGTGGTACTGCCGGTAGTACTGGTGCAGCGCCCGCAGGACCGTCTCCTCGGAGCTGACGGGCTTCAGTTTCGGGGCGGTGGCCACGGAGCAGCGAAATTCTTCCAGCTGGTCTTTATAGCGCTGGGTGTTCTCCTGGAAGGTTTTCAGACAGTGGCCCATGTCATCCTCGTTGGCAGTTCCCTGGCAGCTAAGGAACGGCACAAAGCCTGCAAGAGCTGACGGAATCGCAGCCTTCAGCAAGGCAGCCAGCAAGGAATTTAGAGCCTGCCTGAACTGCCCAGAATTTCAGCCCACTATTTGGCACCTCTTCCTCAGCCAGCAGCACTGCCATGTCTCCAAAGGCCATTAATGCAAGCAGTGCTATTGTTTCCACTGTGGCTGGGCCCTCCCAGGGCCACAAAAAATGACCTTGGAGCTGTGGAGGGAAGGCCCATTTCAATAAAGGCAATGACAGTAATATTCTTTGATGGCAAAGCCCCTGACGTCAGCCTGAACGGCAAACGGGGAAAGCATTTAATGGGACAAAATGATAGTCTGAGGAGTAATTGAAATTATTCATCTTTTTAGAGAGAAAGCTTATTTTCCTCAACACTTCCCAAATGCAATTTGGGATCTTTCTTGCCGGACCATCGGGAAATTGCAGGCTTATTAAAAGCAGAGACCTATTACACAAAAAGGTAAATTCATTATCTGCAAGACCCACCCCTAGAACAATTTTTCACCATTTCCCACAAAATAACATATAATCATTACAATTAGTGTGGGTAAAACATAGCTTATTTATTTAAACTGGATGCTGAATCCTAAGTACTATAATATTGTCACAATAAAACCATTTTTTGGAAGAACAAATGAGCAAAACTGGTTAAGAACTTGGTTTTAAACTGCAAAGCAAATAAATAAGTGTCTCTCATTATTGAAGCCCGACATTTTTGACTTTGCCCCTAGGAAAACAAAACCTGGCTTCAAAGTTGAAAAAAGCAACCCCTACCCCCTGTGCCCTACAATAAGCTACCTCTGGAAGAATCTGATTACTACACTGATCTTGACAGCGCTGGAAGTCCTCCATGTACCAGCAAGTCTCCCCTAATGTCATGGGGAGATCACAGAATCCCAGGGTCCCTGCCATAGTGGTTTCCCTGCCATCAGGGCCTGCTTTGATCTGCACATATTTTATCTCAGTGTACATATGCATGTGCACATAGGAATTGGGAATACAAGTGTCTTCTAAGGACTAAGGTATTTAAAATAGGTTATGTACGCTGGCTCCTTTAATCCTCACAACAATCTTTTGATATCCCATGTAGTGGTTGAACTGTATCCCCCAAATAGAGATCTCCAAATCCTAACCCCTGATACCTGTGAATGTGTTCTTATCTAGAAATGGGGTCTTTGCAGATGTAATTAAGTAAAGGACCTAGAAATGAGATCATCCTGGATTTAGGGTAGGTCCTAAATCCAATGACTGGTGTCCTTATAAGTGAAGGAAGAGGTGGATTGGAGCCACAGAGCCACAGGAGAAAAGGCACGTGAAGATGGAGATAGCAACTGGAGAGATGCTGCCACAAGCCAAGAACACTGGGGCCTCCAAAAACTGGAAGAGGCAAAGGTAGGATCCTCCCCTAGAGCCTTCAAAGAGCATCTTCCTGCAGACACCTTGATTTCAGCCTTCCAGCCTCCAGAACATTTCTGTTGTTTTTAAACCACCCGGTTTGTGGTAACTTATTACAGCAGTCCTAGAAACTAACACATCCATTTTATAGAATTTTTACTTACTATGACAGGTAAGTCACTTACAGTTGCATAGGTGATGGTCAAGCAGATTTGAACCTCGGTTTGTCTGAACCCAAAGCCTATTCTCTTAACCAGCCAGTAGGACCAGGGTGAGGCTGGGCAGCCTTGGCATATTGACCAAGCGCCACCCCTCCTAAGAATAGCTGTACGGGACAGCTGAGGGCCTAAGAGGACCTCTGAGTTTGTCACCCACAGGGATGTGACTTAGTAAGTTCTCAGTTTCCCAGAAGCCTGAGGAAAAAGAGTTTCTAGGTAGGGAAGCGAGTTGTCCTCGTTTGTCAAGGGCTGAGGGGTTTCCCGGATGCAGGACTTCCAGTGCAATAACCAAGACAGTACCTGGCAAACCAGGGCAGTGGGCCACCCTCCCTTTAAGGGACACAAGAAGGAATGGGAGCATGAAGAATGACCTTTTTGGGAGACTTGAGAAAGCCCAACTTGGAAAGGACAGGGCCCCCCTCATTCATGTATCTGTCCTCATCACACTGTGTCTATCCTGGTCCAAATTCATTCAACAGGCATTAAGTGCTTCCTGCATACTAGGCCACGTCCTGGGAGATCGGGCCTAAGTTATATCTCTCCATTTATAGAACCTGACTATCAGCCATCTTCAGCAATGGAGTGCTCTCACTGTGTGTCTTAAAAGCTAGGGCCTCCAAGAGCAATGGCTCATGCCTGTAATCCCCCCACTTTGGGAGGTCAAGGCAGGAGGACTGCTTGAGGCCAGGAGTTTGAGACCAGCCCAGGAAACACAGCAAGGCCCTATCTTTATAAAAAATTTTTAAAAATCAGTGGGCTCTGGTGGTGCATACCTATAGTCCCAGCTACTCCAGAGGCTGAGGCAGGGAGAATCAAGATCTTGAGTCCACGAGTTCAAGGCTGCAGTGAGCTATGATTGTGCCACTGCACTCTAGCCAAGGCAACAGAGAAAGAAACTTTCTCTTAAAAAACCAGAAAACAAAAAAAGCTAGAGCACCTATACTGTCCCAGTGGGCCAGATAGTGAGCCAAGGCAGGGACAGAGACCAAGACCAGGGTTCTCCTGCCAGGCATGGCTACACATGCCATCCACACTTACCACTGTAGCCTGGTGTGATCGGCAGATTTCTCATGAAGGTCTTGGAAGATTCCATGGTTTCTCTCTCTGTTAATGAAGGGAAGGAGGAATGAAATGCTCTCATCAAAAGTCCCTGCCTCAAGAACTTACTGTGTGTGTGTGTGCAAGCCCTTGGGAGTGAAAGAATGACTTTCCAGGGGTTGGGACATAGAGGCAGCACCACCATCTTACCCAAAGCCAGTGGATGTGGCTGGCTTCAGTTATGAACCAAAGACCTGGTACCACCAGTGTCTACCTTCCCATGGAGGCCCCCTCTCTTCCATCCAACCTTCCATCCATCCAACAATCATGAACTATACACAAACTATGGTCATGGAATGTAACAGAGGTTGGCAATATAAAGATGTGCAAGGCCCAGGAGCCCCCACGTAAAGACAATGAATCTTGGGGGAGGGGAGAGATGAGGCACTCACACCTCCTGGCCCTTTCTTTGCCCAGGTAATTTTTGCCAGTCCCCACTCTCACCCCTGGAATCTCTGGCAATGTCTAGAGACATTTTTGGCTGTCACATCTGGGGAATGGGATGCTACTGGTATCTAGCGGCCAGGATGCTGCTAAACATATAGGAAGGCCCTGCACAACAAAGAATTAGAGTAAATGCTGGCTTGAAGGGATCGGGAAGTCCCAAAAGGCTAACACAGAGTCCAAGGTGAGTGAGCAGAGG
Source organism: Indri indri (assembly GCA_004363605.1). Taxonomy (NCBI): domain Eukaryota; kingdom Metazoa; phylum Chordata; class Mammalia; order Primates; family Indriidae; genus Indri; species Indri indri. The sequence goes on from RJWJ010038438.1 coordinate 3,984, forward strand.
GTGGTGGGGGGTCCACTGAAGCATGAGTTTATGTGGATGCTGTTTCTGGAGCAAGACCCCTTCCCTCTTTGGGCATCGCAGGTAGTCCCCCCAAATGGCCTTGCCACGTCCTACCCTGCCAAACCAGTTCATCTCTTTAAAGCGATGCCCTGGAGGCCAGGAGAAGGAAATTCAGGGTGGAGGGGAGGGCCACAGTCATGGGTTAGTCAGCAATGATGGGAATTGTTAAGACAGCTCAGTCCCCACCAGGCTGACAGCAGTGAGGACTGCACCACGTCTAGGTCTGATCTCACGTGCCTGGCTCCTGAGAGGAGACGCTGGTCCTGCAGTCACAGACTGGGCTCTGAATCCACACCCAACACATACAGACCACCTGCTTCCCAAGACTTGTTCTGAAAGCTTTACATGTATGTGTTAACTTATTTAATCCTCTCAACAGCCCCATGACATAAATGCTATTATTATACCCATTTCCAGAAGAAGATTAAAAAAGGCAACAGGTATTTATAGAACACTGGCTCTGCCCACATGCTGAAGCAGAACGGTTCTTGTTTAATCCCCACAGCTTCCTTAAGAGTTTCTACTGAGTCCCCATTGTATAGATGAGAAAAAATAAGGTAGAGAGGGTTCTAGAGTGAAAGGGGATATGAACAGATGACCTCTAAACCCTACCTAGAGGAAGGGTCCTGACGGAGGGACCGGGAGGGGGGCCAGAAAGCCTAGACCCCTTCCGGCTCCCTAGCGCTCACCTGGGTGGGCCTGGATCATGCCTGGTGGGTCTCCCGCCCACCCCAGCCTCTGCCCCAGCCTCCCCGCCTCCACCTCCAGCCAGGCCTTTGTGCGCTCAGCCGGCGGGGGAAGGAGTGAGGACGCCCCCGGCCCGCCCCTTCCCCACTTCCTCGGGCCCCCCACGGGAATCAGGAGGCGGTCGGGGGGGGGGGAACACAGTGAATTTGGGGCACTTACGCCAGCTCAGCCAGGCCCCCGATGTGAAATCAGACATTTGCCCAGCAAATAATTGGGCCTCGGGGCTGTCCCCCCCGCGCCCCCCGTGCCGTGTCCCCGCAGCGGGGCACAGGGGCTCGCGCCGCTCTGGGCCAAAGCCGCCATCTTGCGGGTGTAGACTCGGAGGCGCCTGGGCCTGGCTGCCGCCTGGAGGTCGGGCTGGGAAGCCGTGGATGGGAACAGGCCTCCCGCCCTTGCTGGGGGGGAATGGAGGCGTCTGAGCCCGGCCAAAAGTCAGGGCTGTGGGAGGCCCAGCAGGGCCGGGAGGCAGCCCGGGGAGGAGGTGAGGCCCTGCGGCCATGGTGGCGTCCCCAGGCCTGGCAACTCCGCCCCTCTTTCCGTCTCCCGTTAGGAGAGGCCGGATTTTCAGGTGGCCCGGGAAGGGCACCAAGTGAAGGGCTGCCTGGGGAAGGCGAGTCTTACTCCTTTATAACCAACCTTAAACCAGATGGAGAGCTCAGGTCTGGATTTCCAGACGGCTGGCCCGCCGCTCTCTTTGCAGAGGAAACTGAAGCAGACTACCTGGCGGCACAGCTTCCCAGCACACGGGTGGGTTTGCTGCACCTCCCAGCCTTCCCTACCTCTGCTCTCCTGGAAATTGAACTTCTCATGAAGACTGGTGGAGCCAACCATCATTTATACCCGTCTTAAGAGCCCTAGGACTCCACTTCGGACCTGCTCCGAGAGCCAACTCCGGGGCGTGACTCAGGTGTGGGGCCAAGAATTAACCCGAGGCTCTGGACACAGCCAGTGTCATGTGCCTGCTAGGATGCCCAGGGGCACACACTCGTCCCACGCCTTCTGCATGTTTTTAATGACTTTCATTAGGGGCCAGCGGAGTTGTCAGTGGCCACCCAGCTCATCTTACTTCTCTCTGGCTGGACTACTTTCTTCTGGATTGGAGGGAAAAGGGGCTCTGTGGACGCTAATGGAGCCTTGGTTCCCAGCAAACAGAGGGCTAGCCTTGTTGGAATGACTGTTAATAAAACTTAACAACACTTGGTAAAGGACCTGAAAATCTCCACCTGAGATGGGGTGGAAGGGGAGGTCAGTAATTACCTGTCCATAATTCCATTTACAAACCCAGAATGGGGAAAAAAAAAATCTGGGCCACATGAGATCCAGAGTTTTGCTTTATTTGACATCCGTGAAGACAGTTTGCAGATACAATCCTGTCAAGTTGTGAACTGCTGCAAAGTTCTGTGAAATTTGAATTTATCTTGTAGTGAACAAGACCCCAATAGCTGATATTTTAGAATTCAAGCAGATGAGAGGTGTGACGTTACGGCCAACAACTTTTATACTAGTCACCCACTTAAGCCATTTCCCAGCATACATATGCAGCTTAATCACAGCTATTACATCTCTACTACGTGAAATTCGGTCTTCGACTAATAATGCAGTTTGACTCCTGTATATATTGGTGCATGCGATTCTTTGCTACCCTGGCAATTAACCAGACCTGGTCTCTAAAAGCTAAACTTGGTCTAAATAACATTCTAAAGGTAGGGCAGCCTTTGTAATCTGGACTCATCTCAGCCATCACTTTGCAAAAACACTTGCGTGGCTCCTTTTTTCCCCTATCCTGTCTGTAACTTGTCTGTTATTCAGCATTTATTAATGCCTGCTGTGTACAGAAAAGGCAGTTACAAAGGAAATTCTTGACAGTCTGCTTCCAAGGAACATGAATATCAGATAATATGCCCAGGGGCAATTGAGTAATGGGTCAAAACAGGCCTTCAAGGAACTTCCTAAGATTAGAAAATGTGACCAAGTGTACTTACCCAGTGCTTTCATTCTAGAATACTTCAGCTGGGGGCGGGGGGCAGGCAGAGGAAGCGAGGGATGGATTTGGGAGTTGTTTTCGTTTAAGGAGTTTGAAGTTTGACTACTAGGGCTGCATATCTGTGGCCAGAAGAAAGTCCAGTAAGGTGATCACTCTCTCCATCTATTTGCCAACACTGCAGATTCCTATCAGCTCATTTAAGAGAATAGTAGACAAGGAGACATCCTTAATTCAAGGTGGGAAAGGCTTTAAGTTAGCAAAAAAAAAAAGGAGGGGTGGGTGCTCAACTGTATTACTCACGCTTACATTTAACCCAGGAGAAAAGCTGGGTCTACGTACCACTTGGTTCCTTTCCGGCATAATGAAAACATCACACACGGTGAACCACACTTTGCCTTCAGAGTAACTGCTTTGCCCCAGAAGGAAATGTTGATGACACCTCAGGATGCAGAGCTTTCTAAAGTGGTTCTGCACAATCACATTGCTTACAGAACCAGAATGTTCAGCTCTCAAAGTCTGTATAGGAGAATTGATAAAAATATGCTCCTTTAAATATAATCTGTGAATCTTTGGGAAGGGTGTACATGTAGAAGGGTCTGATGAAGCTGTTGATCCAGGTGGTCTGTGTGTTCAGAGTATTCTGACCCTAGGCACCTCTGTCTATTGCTCAGTCTTGCAAACATAGTCCATAGCTTGGTATCGGCACAAATGGATGATTAGTGAGCACAATTAAAAAATGAAACTGTGGAAAATTAAGGACAGCAATTAAAGAGCATTTCCTCTTTTTTTAAACAAGAAAAACACATTGCAGAAATAAAGATTCTGTACAATATTCTAATATTATATATACATAAAATTGTATTACTCATGACAACATTGAAAAGTCTTATTTGTAGAATATGGCTGGCAACACCAAAGACAGACCCATAACATTTAGCTTTTGAAGCAGCGCAGGTAGCCAGAGAACACTAGCAAACACACCTCTGTGCCTGGATAACAAAATCCTGCAACCAAGTTATGTGACTAGCGTTCTTTAGTTCTGTGGTTTGCTCGTGTTTTACATTCTAGTAAGGAATTCTGCAGCAGGCGATGTAAAAAGATGTTAAAATGAAATTGAAAAAGCTATTTAAAATCTGCGTATCTGCCATGAGAAGGGGTTTGTGAATCCAACTCGCATTTGAAGTTCATTCGCTCATTCTCTGTTCGTTCATTATGCATGCCTCCAGTGATTTAAAATTGGAACGAATTCCAGCAGGTGGAAAAGACAGCTTTGAACAGGTCAGATGGGCTGTGAGTCAGATTCTTGATTCTTTTTCCTCAATTGGCTCTGGAATGTTGGAGAAAACTGGCTTTGTACAGTGGGGAAGGAGAGAAGGCAGAACAGACCCTCTGGTTGGTTTCTCAGTCAGCCCTGTTCTTAGGGTTCCTCTCTCACAATCTTTTTCCTCCCTAGGCCCTTCCTACGAGGGCTAAAAGGGCGATCCCCACGCCAGGTGGAGCCTCAACCCCACTGACCAAGGGACAAGGTGCAGGATCACCTTCACGTGTAAATCCTCTTCCTAAGGGAACCTAAGGGGAAGATCAAAGGGGGCTGTGGTCTGTGCTTCAGCTTCAGCAGAACCTGAAGTTAGCATTTGCCAGATTTCAGGTGAACCTGGTTCCCTCTCCAAGAGTGACTGCAGTTGAACAGGGACAGGATCCAGGAACCAGTTTTTAACAAGCACCCAGGCAATTCTGATGCAGGTGAGCACAGAGCTGCTTTGAAAAAAAAAAAATGGCTTAATTCATCAAGTACAGATCTACATGTTATTTTTAGATAGGCTTTAAGAACTGAGGATATTAATGACCCATTTCATCGAACAGATGCTCTGCTCATATTTCACCAAGTATTGCTTTCAAAATGTGGGAATAAATGGCCAAAACTCTTAGGGGGATGAAGGTGAGCAGGAAGGAGGGGGTTAATTTAAAAGCTAGATGCTTTTCAAGGTGGGGGCTGCCCTGGCCTTCTGTGAACACGGCATATGGCAACCTCATTTTCTCACTCAGAATTTCTACTAAGATTAACTAGAATTACTTACAAACTCAGAAATCAGGACTTGGCATTCTGGGAATTATATCACAGCATATAATTTGGGATCTGTCAGTAACTCTTTAATATCCATTTCCATCACAGCAACTTTTTACTTGCTGAAAAGGTGAGGTATCAGCTCTCCTATCCGTGAAAATCGGAGTGGATTAGCCAAGGCTACAGTTGTTCTCCCCAGAACCTCCTTGTTATTTAAATGATACGAGAACCTAAAACAGTGCCTGGTGTAGGCAGTCTTCTACCACCAGCTAAAAACATTCCAAGTTCCCACTGAATCACCACTTTCAATCACACCATGATGAAAAGAAATTAACTGCAGATGGGTGGCATTTTATACTGACTGCCATCCAAAAAAATTTAAAAGTCTCAGATGAAGATCTCCTCCTGGCTCAAAGATCTCATTTGAAATCTAGAAAGATAGCAAGAGGGCATCGTAAATCCTACCTAACAGAGATCTATTCTGAGCAAGCTCAACCACTGCTGCAGAAATGTACTGATTCCCTTGTCGGTGGCTGTTTCACCACCTTTGTACCTATGAAAACTAGCTGCTCTTCTAGGATCCTTTAATTTCCTATGTCCAAACTTTATTCCTAATTTCTGGCAGTTTTTAATGACTCCAACATGCCCTCGAAAATCCCTAATTTTTTCTACCCTTGATTGTTCTCATCTTCCCTGCTGAAATTCAGGTGGGCAGTGGCAAAGGTCAAGGTCAGGGAAAGAACAGTCAAGGTTGAGGTCAGCAGATGCAGGTAAGTCAAGTCGAGGGGGCAGGTGGCAAGGAGGAGTGGTTAGTAATTTAAGAAGTCGATCCCGACTTTGACACTCTTCGAAGTGGCTATATCAACGGCTGTGGCCTTGATCTCAGTGTCCCCGAACTGCATAAGGGTCTGGATCTCCCTCCGGGTGGGCACTGCCACGCCACTGGTCCCCGTGAGATCCAGGCGGAGCGTGCCACATTTCTTCACCCCGGGGTCGGTGATGAAGCTGACGTTGTCGTGCTCAGAGCTGTAGATGTTGATGACAATGACCAGCTGCGAGGGCTTGGCCGGGGTATAGCTACGCTTGACCAGCTCACCCAGGGCCACCGACTGGTCGGCAGAGATGAACTTGTCAAAGACATCGGTGCACCAGCGAGTGCCGTCTTTCACCAGCAGCTTCTCGGGCGGGTGCTTGCCCTCCACGTAGCGGTTCAGCACGCCCACCCCATAGGTGAGTGGGGACCGGCGCACCTTGATGACGGCGGGGTCCAGGCCGAAGAGGACAGCACCCTTGAGGATGGTGAGGCCCACATCCTGGGGGATGATGATCCGGCACTTGTCCCCAAAGGCAGCCTGCACTGCTTGCTGCAGGAGGGGTGCCTCGGCAAAGCCGCCCACCAGGAAGAGGAACTTGACAGTGGACACCTCAGGCTTCTGAAACAGGTCCCCTGAAAGGGAAGAGGAAGGGAGAACATCCTGTCACCGAGGGTCGGCAAGCAAGGGGGAACAGGGCTGCCCGAGTCTGTGGGGGGTGGACAAAACCACTTGGGCCAACAAGGAGGGCAGGCTTAGTCTGAGCTTCTTGAACAGAATTTTTACAGAGCTGATCTTTTAGAGAAAGGGAGTTTGCACACCAATATGTTCGGGAATAAAAGCCAGAGCTGCTACTAAGTAGAAACCCATCTGAACAGATAAATGGTTGTAATTTTAAATAGAATTTGTTATGCATAAATGAATATTCCTAAAGCTCTCCAAACATGTGGTTCTTTAAGTAAGTCAAGGCAGGCTGTTATAAATAGAATTCTTGGATTTTCATAAACATCCCATCTGATTTGGTAGGTGAGGAGTGGGAAGTGGATTGGGGCGGGGGGGACTTGGATACTGGAAAAGGTCCCTGGTGAGTCTGCTATGTGTCCCTGGGAGAGCGCCACTGACGGAGCAGGATAAAGGCATTGCCCTCTTGCACACTTCCCTTTGGTTTACACCACAGTTCCTTCTCCTCTAGCAGGGTAAGGATTCCCAGTTTGTCCTGATAAAGCAAGGGATGTGCATTTCCTAGAGCCTGTAACTTTCAGGTTGTATTGCTTTAGAGCTTCCAGCTCTCTGACTTTTGAGGGCAAACTGAAAGGCCCGGGTGAGACAGGCTGTCAGTGGCTTTGCAGTACCTGAGGAGAGCGACCCAGAACCTGGGCCCAGCAGCCTCCCTCGTACATGCTCGAGCCCTGCCCAGTCCCGGGCCTGGGCTCTCTGCCAGCCTGGCTTCACATGCACTAGCTGGTGATGCAGGAAAAGTCAGTCCAGTCCTCAGCTCGGGGACCGAGCTGAGGGGGCCAAGCCCTGGCAGATACTTACGGAGATGCTCAATGATGCTGTCGATGGTTGGCTTAAAAAGGGCATTCATGGCATCTGGACTCATCCTCAGCATCCCCTGGGAGGACCATTTCACAAAATCCACACTGCGGAAGCATGACAGAGAGGAACAGGCAGTGAGTATCTACACGATACCCAGACTTCTCTGCAGAGACAGGCACCCTGGCAGGATATCTGTCACATCTCGGGGCATAAAGGGGTTGAAAGTCAAAGGCACCTTGGGAACCCCCTAAACTGCCAGCGCCTGAAACCTGAGGAGCTTAAAAGCTAAGCATAACCTCCTCTGTGTATCTTAGCATTTGGCTGTAGCTGACTTCGCCTGAAAGAGGGGAGGCCAAAGTCTAGTGCAAAAGACCAGACGACAAAGAGCTCTCTCTCTCATGGAGCACCACGTCGCAAGTCCAATAATACTTGGATTCGAGCATGTTAAAGGCTCACATGACATGTTCCCTGGACTGCTATGTAAAGCTACAAACATCTGTGCTCAAATGCATGTCCCTCAGCCCTCCAGGCACCTGTCACAAGACAGGGATAAGCTTAATTCCTACTATGGCCCTCATGGTGTCTCTGTCAAAGGGGCGGCGTGTCCAGAAGTGGTGGTATGGAGCAGAAAGAGCCCTGGACAGGAAGCCAGGATTGTGGGGTGCCGGGATTGTGGGGCTCTGGCCTGGCCACCACCACCAAGGAGCTATGGGACCTTAGACAGGCTGGCCTCCCTTTTCTCTGAGCCCTGTCTTCACATCTGGAAGTTAAGGATAAAAGCACTTGCCTTACCTCCCTCACAGGAGCTGTTGTGAAGATCAAGTTAAATACCATGTCTGTGAAAACACTCTGGAAATTTTCTGGCACTCAATGAATGCCAGGGACTGTTTCATATCCAAACGCACAGTGTGTACCCCACCTGTTCTAAAGTTCAAAAGGGCAAAGCAAATGGTGTCCCTGTCCCTGACACAAAGCACACACCAGCTGCTTCCCAGCAATGCGTTCTAGATGCTGCCAGGTCTCCCAGAGCAGAGATTCTTCCCACAGCATTGGCCAAAGGACAACATGGTGCAGTGTGGAGTGACCCCATGGCTGGCTGTGGCCAGTTTCCTTAGTAGGAGGGTTGACTGGCCCCAGAACTGTGCAGGTGGCCTCTATGGGGGACCAATGGGGCAGAGAGAACATAAGCCCAGAAGAAGGTCTGGGTTGGCCCTGCTCCAAGGGCAAGAAGACCTGGAATCAAATCTACTTTGTGTCCCACTAAAAGGAACCAAAGGCCAACTCCAGGTCTGGGGTAGAGAATGTACAAGATGAGCCAGGAGTGTCTTCATGTATCAGAAGGCAAAGACCCTGTCAAAGACCGTTAGTGTCATGTCAAAGGGACTTAGAGCCAACCTGAAGAAGCTCCTACTGGCCAAGAAGGGATAATTTCAGTGTCAGTAAGAATATAATTTGAATACACCAAATATGCTTAAATCCATGAATTCTTAACGACACGCCCTTCATACCCTTGCAAAAGGAAAAAGAAAAACCCATTAGCCACTTTGGAGGATGTTGGGAAATAACTTTTTGGTTTTTTTAACTTATAAATGGAGAGGAAAAAACAACCATTTATCCTGTCTTTCCTATATGAACTGTACTTCAGGGCAACCAAACCACTCACGAGAAAAGTTTCTATTCTAGCTGAAATAAATGAAGGAACGATAGACTAATATGATAACCATGTGGCCACCCTAATTGAATTCATGGACTAGGCACTGATTATCGATGACTGCTAACATCACAAAAGGGGAGAGAGGCAGACATTGTATGTCCCCTGATGTGCCTCAATAGGAAAGACCAAAAATTCAAACTTGAATCTGATTGTAACTCTAAATTAATCTGCCAATTTGCAAAAAAAAAAAAGCAGGATAGAATGTGCTATGTAACACTGTGGACATGCAGTGAGCAAAACCCAGACTGTAGGAAACTCTGTAGGACAAACTACCAGTTTGAGCATCTAATAACTCGTGAAGGAAAAAAACAGGAAAGGAACCTATACACTAAGTGGGACCTGAGAGGCATGTCATTTAGTTGCTGTGTACAGCCCTCATTTGGATGCCGACTCAAACTGAAAAAAAAAATGTATGAGACAATTGGAAAAATGTTGATGTTAATTGGATATTTGATGACACTGAAGAATTGATTTTTAAGTGTGATAATGGTATTATGGTTATGATTTTAAATTTAAGGTTATTAGAACAAGGTATAATAATTACAGAAAATTAATAGAGACGTAAATGCGTTTGTCTATAGTAATCTTTTAACCATGGATGTGTATCAAACAAATTTTTAAGGTTATTAGAAACCTATGATTTTTATCTATTCAGCTTTAAAATGTCTTCCTTATATGTTTATTTTGCAACAAGCTGAAAAATAAACTCTTGCCTGCAGCCAAGGGACTCAGAGTAGCAGGAAACCTAGACTCCCATGGGATTTATTCAACAATTAGTTACAGAACACCTACTGTATGCCAGCTTCCCTTCTAGACCTTGGGCATGCAGAAGTGGCCAAAACTCAACTTCCCTGCTTTCATAAAGCTTATATTATTAGTGACTACTAACTAACACAGGGATAATTCTTGTCAGGTCCCAGCCATTGTGCTAAGCACCTAATGTGTATGAATTCATTCCATCCTCACAACAATCCTGTGAGGTAAGTGGAATTATTATCCCCATTTTCCAGATTAAAAAACCGTGGAATAGAGAAGTTGAGCCCCTTGCCCCTGGTCACACAGTGAGTGTAGGATTGGAACCCAGAGTCCACACCCCCTTCCTCTCGCCCACCCACACAATCCACCCGAGAACGTCCTGAGCCAAAGGTAAACCCACTCACTTGCTTTTCCTCAGAGCATGCTCCACGCTGTGCCCACGGAACTTCTTGTAATAGTCAATGAAGGAGAAGGGCAGGGTGATGTTCAGGGGGTTAGTTCGGTCCGGGGCAGCGGCTCTTTTGCGAGACTCAAACGCAATCATTAAGTCAACCCAGGCAGCTGGCCGTTTGATTTTGAATTGTTCGATGAAATCCTCTCCAAATATTTTACACAGAAGTTTTTCAAATTCATAATCTACTCCTAAGGATCCATAGGGTCCACCTGAGTAGAGAACAAAACGGGAGCCCACGATGTTAAAAACCATCCAAAGCTGAATCCGACCTCTGAGAAACACGCCCACTTGGTGTCCATCTCTGGAGCACAGAGTAACGCAAACTTGGACCCACTTAGCAAGCAGACTACAGCTCTAAGTTTTTACTTACACTTCGAAACCCTTAGGTTCTTGTCATTCCATATGGAGAAACTTTTTCCTACCGAAATCTCTCTTCAACCATCTGTTGTAAATCAATTACATTTTAAATAACATCAGCATTTTTATCTAATGAGGAGCATCGTGGTATTCCCACCCAAGAAATCCAGGGGCAGGGTCTGGAAAATCAGCCTCATCTAGCCCCTGTGTGATCCACTAATTATCCCCCTCCCCAAAGAGAAAGTGCATGTTCTTTGGTTTGGCAATCTGGATGCAAGACAAGATATCCTGAGACCTCCCTAGAAAGCTGACCTTAGCACTAAGTCGTAGGCAACATCAAATTACAATCACATCCTTCCAGAACTTCCAGAAAGCAGGCTCACTTTATGCCAAAACACAAGTTGTGGAGGTTTGTGTTGTAAAGAACATCTAATTGCATTTTGCTTTCCAGTTTCAAACAGGCGTTGGTATCCTCTCCCGCCTACGATCCCACATGCTAGTAGCATTGCGAACTGAACTCTGAGAGAGATTCGAAAAC
>RJWJ010038439.1:0-14997 GCA_004363605.1 Indri indri
AAAGGGCTTTTCTCCTCAAGCATTTCATTGTCATGATTTAATCATGACAGAAGGACAAAGCATACAGTAGCATGATACACAATGGAATGAGCAGACCTTATGTTCGTGATCAAATATATAGATAATAAATATCAGTGGAGAACTATATACCAAATACATGGTAAAACAAACTATGTTCACCAAGATAAAGTATGGTGCTCTTTGATCTTAATTGTAAAGAATCTTCTCCATTACTGAAAAAAAAAAAAAGAGTTTGTTGTGGAAATATCATTAGATAGTAAGTATTTTGTTTTGAAAACTTTCTATGCTAGGCACTGTGCTAACTGTTCTATGTGTGTTGATTTATTTCCCCTATGAGTTTGTTACTTTAATATTCCCAATTTTGAGCTGATTAAACAGAAATATAGAGAAGATGAGTAAATTCTCTAAGGTCAAATAGTTAGAAAATGCTAATACTAAGCCAGATTATTACCTAGGAACTTTCACACTACAGAGCTTATTCCTCAATGACTATTGCTAAATTGACCACCAACAGTATCATCTGAAAACCTTTCAGTGCAAATATAAGTAGCAAAGGTTTGAATGTCTATTACTATCTTCACTTCATAATTTTTTACACAGAACAGTTCTGACTCATTAGTAAAAATGAATATCATCATCATGACATTCTTGGGGAATACTTTTTCTGATAACCATGATTTCCTCTTCCATTCATCTTGAAAAATCTGACAAGAATCAGACCACAAAGGAAAGAATGTGCATAATATCAAATGTTCACTGGAAATCAATCATGTATGAATCTCTTACCTATGAAGTAGTTGAAAAGTTTAACATAATAAATAATCTAGCTCGATAATTATAGTAATAGGCATAGTATTAAATTATTCCTAGTTATAGGATAAAGTTCAAATATTTGAACAATTTAGCATTATTTTAATCTATATGCCATCAGTGACCTTAACACAGTAGAAATTCAGGAGACCATTATTACAGAATGATGAAGAACACTAATCTAAAATGGAAGCAGAAAGCACTGTAAGAACTATATAATTGGCTTTAATATAATTGTATTGAATATACATTATATACTTTATTATAAAAGCTATCACAAATGTTTAATAATAATTTCTAAGTTATGGTATGACTTTCAGATCATTTTATTAAGTTCATTAATCTGCGAAGTAGTTTACTCATGATCCTTGTTCGTTTATGTGTACTGTGCAGTATTAGATCTGCTATAAAAGTTAAAAACATTGAGACTCACAGGTCTGGAAAGGACCTCAATAAATCGACTTGTCTCTCTACCATTCAAAATCACCTGTGCACTTTGATGATTCCAGAAAAGGAAAAGTTGGACTTTCTCTGAAGAAGGAATTTAAAGGACTCCAAATCTAGATCATTTAAATTTTAACGGCTTTTAAAATGTCAACTTGCCCACGAAATGAGCAATAGTTCACAGTGCAAAATGTAAATAAAACCTAGAATTGGAATCAAGAAGATGTAATCAGGGAATACTTATTTTTTTATTTTTTATTTTTTTGTTTCAAAATATTAAGGGAGTGCAAATATTGTTGTTGCATAGATACTTTGTATCATGCTGATACATTAGTGTGCCAGTCACCTGAATAGCGTTCATTGTACCTGATAGGGAAGTTGTTATCCCTCATCTTCCTCTTGGCCTCGCCTCTGCTTCCAATGTCCTTTACATCTGTTTATGTCCCTGTGTCCTCACTGTTTGGCTCCCACTGATTAGTGAAAGCCTGTGGTGTTTGGTTTTCCATTCCTGAGATACTTCACTTAGGATAATGGTCTCCAGTTCCATCCAGGTTGCATTTCATTCCTTTTTATGGCTGAGTAGAACTCCATGGTATATAAATACCACATTTTACTAACCCACTCATGTATTGGTGGACACTTGGGCTGTTTCCAGATCTCTGCAATTGTGAATTGTGCCACAATTAAACATTGGAGTGCAAGTGTCTTTTTGATAAAATGACATCTTTCCCACTGGGTAGATTCCCAGTAATGGGATTGCTGGATCAAATGGTAGGTCTACTTTTATTTCTTTGAGGAATCTCTCTAGTGTTTTCCATAAAGGTTGCTTAAGTTATTACTTCTTCTCTCCTTCCTCCTTTCCTTTTAGTCTTTTAATGCATTTTCATTTGAAAATATAATATTATTTGTAGCTTTTGCTACCTAAATACAATTTTGTTGATTTATATTATAATATACTTTAAAGTATAAAGTGTTAATATTATAATTAGATAACAAAAATTGTGGTAAATTTGCACGTCAAATTGTTTAGAAAATTATTGTTAAAACCAGATAGCCTAACTTGAAAAACCTGTTATGCAAGAAATAAAATTACTGAATTGAACACAGAATAACCATTTACCTTCAGAAGAAAATACTAATCATGAAAGCATGTGGAATTCTTTACCATCTGTCGCCTCCAAACAGTGGAAGGATCCTATTTATTTAAACAAAATAACTTTTTCTTTAAAACATTTATTAGAAATCATCACCAAGTGTCTTCCTGTCCTAAAATTGATTCCAAATGTGGAAAACTGTATAATGGCTGGAAATGATCAAAATAAAAGGTAGCAGAAACAGCGAGTTTATGTTTAAAAAGTCTATATTTAAATAAATTGCAATAGTCATAACCTGCATATGTGAAAGATTAGATAAAATAGAAAATGGCAATATTTCAGAGTATTAGATGTTAAAACAATAAAATACTTAAGAAAATACTGTATTTCCAGCAGGTATATCATTTTAATATGCTTTCAAAGGCAAGTACAGATGTTCATATGTTGCTGAGAATAACCATCAACTATACTAAAATGATTAGATATGAAACAATGTCTTTTAAACCTACCTAAAGGAATATCCTAGAAATAAATTACAAAGGAAGTATTTCAGTTGAGAGGTAAGATGATATTGCCACAATATATAATAAGAAAATATATGCAGATTTATTTATATGTAGAATATAACTAATTCAAGAAAATGTTAGAGAGCACCCCAAAACTATGGCTATACACTGCTTAACCAATTGAAGTCAGGTACTGTCTTAAGATGTACTTTGTTGCATGCAATGAAAAATCCTCAATTTTTTTCTCTTTAAATAATAATGTATTTCTTTTTATGTTTGATATCCTTGAATTATCTTCTGTGACCCCTGAATAACTATTATGGTTTGAAAGCCTTAGATCATAGGTGTTCCTGTGCTTATTCCCAGCAGAAGGATGTTCAGTACTTGCCACTACTGTATCTAATATCACTGTGGACGAAATGATATGAAAATTCTAGCTAACCTCTCTTTATCTGGACCATTTTTACAAACTGCTTCTTCTTACAATACACATTTTTACTTTTCTTTCATGTTCTATCAGTAAATTCCTTCTTACTCTTTAGCACTCAGTTTAGAATTCACTCTCCTGGAAGCAATCTCTGAAATGCTGCAGACAAGGTTATTTACATCTCCTTGTTTAGCCTAAAACTTTGTGCAAACTGTCATATCATACCATTTGTCACAGCTTTATTATTGCCTGTTGACTTGGCTATCGTCCATGAGAGAAAGTTAAATACCTTAAGAGTGGAAACTGTTCAATATTTTTATTGTTGTTCTTAGTAATAGTACTCAGAAGGCTCTCAACGAATAAATATGATTCATTAAATGAGTTTTACAGTCAACCATTAATGAGTAGCATATGGAAAGCAGAAAATCACATATATACAATACTATCTTTCCACAGAAAAAGTCAGTAGTAGATATCAAAATAATACATATCATTTGAGTGTGTATTACTTGTCAAAGGCTTGTAGACACTATAATTTTTAATCTTCACAAACATTATGGAAAGTTGAAATATTATATCTGGGGAGATTGAAGCTTTAAGAGACTTAACCATTTATCCAGGATTTTGAATCTAATCTGCCCAACTGCACCTCTTAGCCACTAGACTCTACTTCTTCAGTATCCTATGTGCTAGGGATTTCCATTATTTTCATTTATTTAAAAGTAAATTATTCAGCATCTATTACGGGTATACAACAGAATTACAATTACAAATTTCTCCCTGCCACCCAGGCATGGGAGGGGAAAACAAACAGACAAGAATGGATAGATGGTACGATGGTGAAATGGAGGCCAACACTGAGAGCCCCTGTGCCACATTTTTTGAAGTAGTTGAATTGAACGTCATATTTTCAGAAAGCAAGGAATTATATGCAGCAAATTAGATTTCCAAGAGTAGAGAAAAATTAAATTTCCAATTTCTATAATCCTCCCTTATTTTGGGTTTTCTTCATTCACACGTCTGTTAGAAATTCATAGTTTCTTCCAGCTCCTTGACAGCTGAAATTTAACTTCAATATTTTGAAAGGGATCAGGGTGTGTGTGTATATACATATTAATTCGGCTTTGCCCCTCTAAACAACCAGGAAAGAATCAAAATCAAAAACACAGTTTGTATAAAAGAGATTATGAAAATATCTTAAGGTAAAGTGGGTTGATAACTTACTATTAAATATAAAAATAAAAAATGTTCATGTCTATGTTTCCTACTAGTCTACAAATTTCTGAAAAGACGTTGCTGTATCTTATCTTTCACTACTATTTGCCATGTCTTAGCTGTAATAGGCATTTAATAAATATTTGCTTAAGAACAAATACGTAAATATTTATTTTCCCCCAAATTCACACTTTCCAGAAAGTGGTATAAAATAGAGTAAACTGCTCATTGTACTTAAGAATACTATAAATTTCTATCTTTGTCTTTTTTTTTTTCTCAGTATCCATATCATCACTGAAGTCTTGTGTCTATGACTCATAAGATGCCCTAATTGGAATTTCCTTAATTTCTTTTCTTTTAATGAGGTATTTTCTGTTGTCAATGAAGAAACCAACAGAAATGAGGAAAAATGTCCCCTTTCAATTTTATAGTAGATGGTCATGTAGATACATTACAAAGAAAGTAAAGAATGAGATTAAGCATTGAAGACTTTCTACAGAAGATAACTAGAGAACAAGGTGAAACAGTAATATTTTAACAAAGAAAACTAGAGATTTAAACCTAGGAAGGCATATCCAAAATATTACTGTTGCCACTCTGCTTTTTATAGAGCATACAATGAAATTTAAATAGGGACAACAAGTTTGTATACAACAGATAAGCAAAATACAAGTAGCCATTCAGAATGCACTCAGCAAGGATAGAAATGACCTCGCATCAGCCCAAAATTTAGAAAGTTGAAGAAAATTCAGGGTTTTTGTCTTGAACTGAGACATCATCACCCTTGTCCTTTTCAGTGTCAAGACCTTATAAATGTTTGGGTTGTATGCTTTGAACTCTGTAAATTGAGTCGAGTGCTCTCTCTGTGTGAATTTACCCAATAAAGTCTATTCTATCAATCTCAAAATGTTCTGCTAGGATCTAAGAAAACTGAAGAGAAGCCAGTAATCTCCAAATAATCCATCTCTGGTTAGAATTCTTTACATATGATAAATAAAAACCCCACACGTTCTTAAATATAGTCTATTTGTGTCTGTGGCTGTATATACACAATTATTCTGACATATTCATAGTGGTTGTATTATAAAATCCTAGGAAGGACCTTCCTAATTTATCCACAGATTTCTGCTCCATTCACAATGTCTCATTTGTTGCTTCACATTTTTTATGACCTAAATGACCCAGGCAATATACTAAGCATTTTTACATCTTCCAAAGGGTCTACTATTTTGACTTGCTCCAGCAGCACAAAGGACAATAAGATGACCTTGAAAGGAGGACAGCAAGTACTACAATGGTAGACACCAAAGAAAAGGAACCAGGGCACTAATGAACGTGCACATCCTTGGATTACCCAGCTTCACTGAGAGAGAGAGAAAAATGTTTTTCACCACTGTGAAGTTGGATTTTCTTTTAAACATAGCTATGCCATATTTAAACAAACTGCTGGTTTTTCTTGACATTTCAGAAGATATGGCAATATTTGGATCCATATCTCCAAATGACATAGTGGGCAGGATCCTAGTGGCCACGTGCCAGTGTTCATTATGTTCCCCACCAGGGTTTAAAAGGGCCTTCCAGGCAGAATCACTCAAGTTAAATTCCTGCCTCTTTTGGTATTTCAGTTTGTCCTACAACTCCAAAGCAGACAAAGAATACCACTTAGAGAATAAAAACCTTTTCTCATTTTAGAGATTTTGCAGTGTGTGTGTGTGTGTGTGTGTGTGTGTGTGTGTGTGTGTGTTTTACATTTCCATGACTCATTAAATGTGAGATTTTCAGTCCTAGCAAATGGATGCATCAGATAGAGTAATTTATATTGGAAATATTGCCAATATATGCAAAACTTATTTTGACAGTTATTTTGCTTACAATGTGAAAGTACTTGTAATTTCTGCAATAGATCATTTTACTAATGGATGTTATCAATAATTTATGAATATTCAAAATTCATAAGAATGAAATTCTGACAATGCAAAATTTTACCTTTATTATGCAAATGTGGCATTTGCAAATCTCCACATATTGAACACTATTTAAATATCCTACTACATGACTAAAAACACAAATTCAGAAGAAAAACATGCTTTTTGTCTTGTTGAAAATAGCACTGTCATTCTAGGTTTTCAACCTGTTCAGCACCTATTCAAAAAAAAAAATTACATAAATAGGTTGTCCATTAATTTCTAGCTATTTTAGGGTCTATCATAGATTCATATATTTTGGCAGAAAAGTTTTTAAAAGGAGCAGTAGTATTTATGATATGAATATAAACTTAAAAATAATACGGTTTAAAATGTTCACTTTTATATTAATCGAATTCTCACCATTTCTCAGATGAACAAATCAGGATAAGTGAATCATTGGTAAAAAATGCAACTTAATTATCTTTAATATGTTAATACAGTTGAAAGTTCTCTATGAAAAGTGATTAGAATATGCTTTGAATAATCTAAAAGTAAAGATTTCCAAACATTTTAAATTGCATCTAGGAAATTATTTTATTTTTAAATGTTAAATATAAGTCTTTACTCTTCTATAACTAACTGATAAAATATGTCCAATAATAAAAATCATTGTACTTTGCTCTAAAATTCAGTGATAATTTATCAGACTGATAACTGAAAAAATGAATAGAAAATTTTTGTGTAGAAAAGATATGTATCTTCTCTAGAAACCATACGAGTTTAGATGATAAGAGAATTTATATAGTATGGTTCACATACCATTTTGACTAAAGAAAAGTTGACTTAGACCAAAAATATAGTTGAACACCATTCTCAGGAATCAGTAAATCTTAATCTATTTGGGTGATCCTATTCTACTGAGGGAAGCTTAGCAATTATGGGAGCATTTGTGAGTTTCATATGCAAAGAACAAATACTTGCAGAATTTAAGGTTTGGTCCATCAATGCTAAATATTCTGAAACAAGAGGGACAGTAATATGGAGATTCCTCAAAGAGCTAAAAGTAGAACTACAATTTGATCCAGCAATCCCGTTACTGGGCATCTACCCAAAGAAAAAAAGATATTCTATAAAAAAAGACATCTGCATTCAAATGTTTATAGAAGCACAATTCACAATTGCAAAAATATGGAAACAACCCAAGTGCCCATCAATACATGAGTGGATTAATAAAATATGCCATATGTATACCATGGAGTACTACTCAGCCACAAAAAACAATGGTGATCTAGCATCTCTTGTATTATCCTGGATAGGGCTGGAGCCCATTCTACTAAGTGAAATATCACAAGAATGGAAAAACATGTACTCACCATCAAATTGGTATTAATTGATCAATACCTAGGTGCACATATAATAGTGACATTCGTCAGGTGTCTGGTACGTGGTGGGGGGAGGAAGGGATGGGTCTATTCACACCTAATGGGTGTGGTGCACACCATCTGAGGGTTGGACGTGCTTGAAGCTCTGACTCAGGAGGGGCAAAGGCAATATATGCAACCTAAACATTTGTACCCCCATAATGTGCTGAAATAAAAAAATAAAAAAAAGAAATGTTTTCCCATAAAATGTCTATCATGCTGAGAAAATAGTAATATAGATATTTACATATTGAGAATGGTAAAATTCAATAATTAAAAAAATATAGATTGAAACTTTTAGTCGAAGAAAATCCATCATGTCTTCAACTGTAATGAAAGGAAAGGTGATAGGGAATTTTTTTCAACACCAAAATGTGTTTTTATTCAATGTCTCAAAATTTCCTATAATAATTTATACTGTTTATCTGATGTAACACATCATGCTTTTATTCTGTCTTATTCTGAAATCTTTCCACATTCCCCCACCACCTTAAAAAATACGTACTCATTCATTACGTTATAAGATAAAATATTATTATGATTTTTCTCTCAAGGGCAATTATACTGTAACAGATAGTCTCACCTTTCTCTGTCACACACAGACGCATGCACACATGGAATTTGCAGGTAGGAAAGTTAGAACTCTGTTTCTAGACCATTTTCTGTGACATCCAGGCCCTCTAGAAGACACGTGGATGTCTGTTACTCAGGAAAGATGCATTATCTTTGCTGTCCATGAGAAAGGAGGCCAAAAAAAAAAAAAAAAAAAAAAACAAAAAACCTCATCCACTAAACATTTTAACTGAAATGATATATGCAGGCTCTCACCGGGGAACGTTTTGTTTTAAATCTACTTCACATTTTATGTTGCTGGGCTTTTTTATAATGAGGTGCATGGCTTATCAGGTTAAGAAACAAGTATAGCGATTTAAGAATAAAAATTGCCCATAATTAGTAATACAAAATTCACCAAATGAAGAGTCAAAAGGTTACTACTTCTTAGTATTCTTTGGCATGATGTAAAATGTGGGCAAAATGATAATGTAAGCCAAGAATTCATCACTAACGTCACTCTGATTAGTGGCTTAGTAAAACCATGGTTTTTGGAAGTGAGGGTGCAGGAAGTGTGTCAGCAGCATCACTTGACATCATATGATACAATTTGGTTTGATTAAAATTCGACTATCGCTGCTATGGAGAATGGTAATGGGGACTAAATCAAAATTAAACTCTTATTTTAAGCAGGTATGACTAAAACATGAATATTACAAAAAGGATTCAAATAAAGTTTTGGCTGTCAAAATGTTTTAATCATGCTGATTTGATGCTTATGTACATATATGTGTGCGTGCATGTGTGTGTGTTGTGGCTCAAAACATTCCCCTCGCTATAAAAATAAAGTGGATAACACACCACCAACTATTCCACACCCTGCCCAGAAACCTATATTTTTTTGTTACTTCCCCACCATATCTAATCTGTTACCAAACCGTGTGCATTTCCGATACGGCTGCCTCTCAAAATTGTGCCCGTTACACCATCCTCATTGACACTGCCTTAGTTTAATGGGATTAAATCTCTCCATTTTACATCCTCTCACCTTGCCTTTGGTGTGCTTCTCAGCTTGCACTTTTGCTTGTAGCTTTGGTTTCTAGAATACAAATGTGATCATAGCACTCCCTTTCTTAGAATCCTTTAATCACTCCTCACTGCACTCAGAAATCCAAATCTGTTAACAAACAAGTCACTTAAATAAAGCCTTGGGCCTGGCCTACTGATCCAGGCTCATTTCGCTGTCACCATGTCCTCTCTTCTCACCAAAAGTTTGGGTCTACTGTGACCCCTGTTCCCAATTTGTCTAAGCTGCACTTACAGTTCTCGAAGCACATTTCATAAGTTACTATCATTTAAGTTATACTTTCTTATTTATTTGTCTCTCCTAATGTTTTCCCTTGGTGGTATGGTTTAGGGATATTTATCAATGTTTCATGTTTGGTTATCGAAACTGGAGAGGGTCCCTAGTGGCATTTAATTATAGGGGCCAAGGATGCTGCTAGATATCCTACAACGCACAGGACAGCTGCACAACAGAGACTTATCCAGCCCAAGTGTCATGTTGCCGGGGTTGAGAACCTTGCTCCAGGGCATGAATGGCATCTTTTATGCTGGAAATTTTAGCATCTAGCAGAGGCCCTGACTCTTAAAAGGAATTTCATAAATGTACACTAAATGAATGTACATAAACATACATTCTTTGTACTATGGCGATTAAATACTAAGATGGACTAGTTGGTTAAAATTTTAAAAATCAGTATTCTACAGTTCATTGCCTCCTCTGTTTCTAAGCACACAATATTTCCTTTCTTAGATGCCTTGCTACATCTTACACATTTCTAATACTTCACTAAATGTTTTTTGTTCTACCCCTACATCGTAAATCTGGCCATTTTTCTCTGTCTCCAATACTAATCTCTCATCTTATTCTTAATAGTCCTTTAAGTGTTTTTTTTTCCTATTTAAACTCTTGCACCCCTTCCATACATTTTTATTCAGAATCCCAATGATCATTAAAAAGATAATCTTGATCATGTTACTCTTCTGTTTAAAAGTGAGTAATTTTTCCCACTTCCTTCTAGATAATAACAATTTTTAAAAACCTTAATATGATATTCAAGCCCCATATAATTCTAATATCTGCTTATTTCTGCCTTATCTAATTCAAGGGCATCTATTAATATTATATTCTGTCCAAATTTGTCAGATTTTATAAAGGAAAAATCAATATTCTCAGGATTATTCAGGAATCACTCAAATCAGGAATAATTGTCTAATATTTTTATACTCTCCAGCCATAATTATAAAAATAGTGTTTACTTAATTAAAATTAATATCGTTTTGTAGTTTTTAAAAAGAACTACACCCTATAATAAATATTCAAACACTGGAAAACACCAGGGAACAGTACTGTTATCTGAACAAGATAGCATTCTGATAATGTAATGTAAACAGAATCATTTGCAAAACCATTTGCAAAATCGCCCAATTAAAGATTTATTTTACTTCCAAAACTTGATATCTCTTAGAACATCACTCATAGGATTTGTATTTAGTATGTACATAAACATCTTAATGTGTATTTTATTTGCAAGAATGTTCTACCTTGCAAATAGACAAGGCCACACACATTATAATGTGGTGATAGTTAAAAAATAAACCTGCTATTGGATTATGACATTTCTTTTTTACCTGCTACTGTCCTTGTTCCTCTCAATGTTGATCTTAATGTTCCCTACTGTACATCAACATTTCCTGCTCATTTATATACATTTTCCTTAATTTTCTGATTTCCCAACTGATTCTTTTCAGAACTAAACTTAAGAAAAACATTTAAATTTTCCAAGACACTACTCAGAAAAAATTCCCATATGGGAACACTAAGCCACACGGTTATTCTTTCTGCAATTTATATGCACCAAATTGTCCCCAGAATTGGGGATTTTCATTTGCCGCTCCTTGTGCATTACACGCCATGCCTTTCGATCTTCGTAGAATTCACTTGACTCATTCTTCAGGTGTCAGGAAGAATGTCCTTTCTTCAATCAGAGCAGCAGGACTGCTTTTCTAAGCCCCATGCTGTCATAATTATTAATATCTCTCTACCCAACTATTAATATCTATAATCTCTGTGTATATGCATGTGTCATAAAAACATAAAGATATACATTTGTCTATATGTTTACTTGTTCATTATCTATTCAATAGGTGGCAAACACTCAACATATTGGTCAGTAAAAGTGATGTACATTTCAGTTTTAATTTTTATAAAGAAAAACCTATGCTACTTTTCTAAACCATTAGAATTTTTAACTGAAATAATATATGTTCCGTGAGGGACACACATCATGATTATTTTGGTTAATCTGTTTTTAGATTTGAGCAGAGTGCCTGGAAATTGAGATGTGGTGTCTACATATTTTTTAAATGAATTCATGATCAATATCTACTCACCTTCTTTTGTAATCTGGCTATAATAAAAAACAATATCTAGTATAATTTTTGCTGCCTATGGCCTGATAAGGAGTTCGGTGTTTAACAAAATGACTTCAAACAATAGTTCTTCCATTGATGCTCTGTGGACAGTTATCAGAAAGGTAGATGAACAGCAGCAGATCTCAAATGTATTAGTTTCCTATTGCTGCTGTAACAAATTACCAGAAACTTAGTGACTTAAGACAAATGTATTATTGTACAGTTCTAGAGGTCAAAAGTCTAAAATAGGTCAGCAAGTCTCTGTTCTTTCTGAGGGCTTCTGGTGGATAATCTTTTAAACTTCTTGTCTTATACAGCTTCTGGAGATGGACTGCCTTCCTTGGCACATGTTCCTTCCTCTATCTTCAAATCAGAAGTATAGTGTCTTCACCTACACTCTCTCTTCCTGTCTTATCTCTGCTCCTATAGTCACATCTTGTTCTCTGATTCTGGCCCCTCTTCCTCTGTCTTAGTAACATAGTTTGATGAGAATGAGCACCCCCCAGGTAATCCAAGATAATATTCCCATCTCAAGCTCCTTAACTTGATCATATCTGCCAAGTCACTCTTTCCATGTCAGGTAACATATTCCCAGGCTTAGAGAATTAAGACATGACTATCCTCTGGGAGCCATGATCATGACTACTGTACCAAGTAACCCAGTTTGTCCATTTGAATGAAAAGCAATCACTCATTTGTTCATTCATTTAATAAGTATGTGGTTTACTTCAGTAACTTCACTAGTCAAGGTTACCTCAACAAGTTGGAAAGAGAGGATGACAGGGCAGAAAACTAGATCAAACAGTTACCGTACAGAATGACAGAGTGGCAGATGGCAGACGCTTTCATGGGAGCATGGAAGGTGCTTTGGGAATGGTCAGTGACATGTGGCATACTCTTCATAGACTCACCCTCAATTCCTTCTTCCTCTCATTTTCCAGCCCCAAGGATTATAATTTACTTTCATGGACACTATCACTTTCATAACTTCTATTTTATATCAGTCAAATTAAGGCTGATAATTAATGTAACTATAAGGGTTTTGTTTTTTTTTTTCAGATGAATTAGTTGCAAAAAAAGAATCCTATGCATATTTTTTCTTAGGACATTTTGAAACTAACCTCATTGAGTCAACTATGTAACCTAGATTTTGATTTGACTGATGTTTGCAGTTATAAAGGTTATGAATAAATGAAATTTAAAAATAATTACTAGAGGAACTTTGATTATAGCATTGTTTCTCCATCATTTCCTTTATCTAGTCAGCTATGTTTGATAGAAAATTTTGAAGTACTTTTAGTTTAAAGTTTCCACAATTAAGATGCTGCATGTATGGCCTTGGGGTGCTGCTGAATCTGTAACTCAATGCGTTATCTTTTAAGAACATCAGAATGCAAGAGTTTTGTGTTTAGTAAAGAATTTAACTTGACCCAAAAAGAGGTGTAGCTCTTGTCCTTGGCTCCTGGGAAGTAATCTTTGTCTGCCTGGTGGCCTGGCCTAGCAGATAATAACATCGTGATTTAGGGTGGGGGCTGGCCACACCAGGAAGAACCAGGATGCCATTTAAGGTGGTGAGACAGGGAACTGGCAGGCATCGCTCTGGGCACTGCATTGGGCATTGCTTTGGGCATTGCTGCAGGCATTACTTAATCGGGCAGGCATTGCCTAACTCAGTCAGAAAGTCTGGAAATTTCGTTTTGAGCTACCCTGATCAAAACAAGATGGAGTCAGGAAAAGTTCCAAATGGTTAGAACCAAGATGGTGGAGAAACTGACGGCTCCCTGACCTTACAGCTTCATTATACACTTCATTACCATAAAAGTTTCTAAGGAAACCTCCCACTCCGATCATGCACCTGATGCCATGACACTTCCTGCTTGGCCATATTTAGACAAAAGGAGGGTATCACCATAATTCCAGAAAAACTGTCCCTTCCAAGAAATAACATGAATATACCTCCCCTTGTTTAGCCTATAATCAAGCTCTTGCTTAAACAGAGGGAGCCAAGAAACCATGGGGCCAGTTCTCCTCCACAGAGAGAACTGGCCTGTACTCTATCTGTGGACTAGACTTTCTATACCTTTTGAATAAAACTCGTTTTCACCTTATACTGTGGGCTCTCTCCTGAATTCTTTCTTGCATGAAGCCAAGGACCCACTTGGACTTCCAGCAACTCCTCAGCATTGGAAGTCGCTTTCCTATGTCAGTGGGGGCTTTAGTAATGGAATATTAGTGCACAAATAGACTGAGATCAACTATGTGGGTAATCAATCAATTATTCCTACATGAATGAGGCTCCTATAAAAATTCTAAACCTTGCTGGGCACAGTGGTGGGTGAGCATCTGTAGTCCCAGACACTCAGGAGGCTGAGGCAGGATGGTCACTTGCTCCCAGGAGTTCGAGGCTGCAGTGAGCTGTGATCAGCCCAGGCTATACAGGAAGACCCTGTCTCTATATATACAACTATTATGTACCCATAATAATTAAAAATAAAAATAAATAAATAAATAAATAATCTCTGAACCTCAAGCCTCATGGGAGCTTGGTGACATGTCTTGCATATTGTCACATACTGAACCTGGGTAAGTAGCAGATCAGGAGTCCACAGGGAGAGAACCTTCCCATTTGGCACTTGCTCAGATTTTGCCCTGCACACTTCTTTCTCCCTCGACTGATTTTAATCTGTATCCTTTTCCTTCACTTAAGCATTATAGACCTGGGTTGAATATTTGTCAGTGAGTTCTTTGGGTTCTTTTGGCTAATTATTAAAAGTGAAGATGGTTCCACAAACCTACTTGGACTTACAATTGGTATCAGAAATGAGACAAATGAGTCCTGTGGAAGACTATGTTCCCTCTAACAGTATAGTGGGCTGAACTCTTTTGATCTCCTGATATATCTGTATCGGTGATATGCAAACCTATTTGGGTCGATTATTAGAACACTAATAAGGCTTTCATTAGAGAGAAAGGAAGACTCACTTCAGGCCATAACAGATTAAATGTTAAAAAGGCAGTGACACAGTTGTCAAATTGTTCTTCCTTTCCACTATGTAAAAGGAATCTAATTAGTGAATTTGCTTCATCCTACTATTCAAACTCTTTTCAAAGGCAGTTTACATC
>RJWJ010038440.1:0-14957 GCA_004363605.1 Indri indri
CTGTTCTTTTGTAGTTCTTTTTCACTGAGGAATTTGGCTTTTTCTTCAGGTTTACTTATAGAAAGATTGTGGACAAATTAATAAAGATCCATAACTCATTGTCAGAATAGCAAGGGCTTTACAGAGGCGAAGTAATTTTACTTCCTTCTCCAAATTTAGTTGGGTATTTTTTTGTTCATTTAAAAAAGAAAACTAGCTAACTCAATGGATTATACTGCTACTGATTCTAATTTTGCTTCTGATTCTAATTTTATTGATTTGAAGAGAAGTGGGGAATGCTTCAGGGACTGTATTTGGATTTTTCTATCAGTTTTAGAGATGGCGGGGAAAAGTGTGTAGCGTGTCTCTGTATGGGTGGCATCTGTTGCCCACTTCCATGTGACTTATACGTGATTCCATATGATTATAAACCACAATTAATCGATGTATTTCCCAGGTTAATAATTATTTGTATCTCAATTCTCTTCCAATTTTTTATACCATACTTCAGAATGAGAATATATAAGTAACCATACACAGCACATTGCATTAATAGTTGATAGAAATAAGTTTCACAAGTTGTTATTAATTTTTGTCTCCTACTCCTGCTGCTTAGATGTGACAGAACAGACTTTGAGTAATGCCCTAGGAAATGGAGAGAGCTATCTAAATATACACAGAGGTTTTCTCTTGCCATAGTCTGATTTAGTCATACAGTTTCCTGTGTGTGTGTGTGTGTGTGTGTGTATCTTTAATGCTAAGATTTGTTGCTTAGCTGTAAATAAGGCAAAACTCTGTTTATATTAACTAAGTCTGAATGTTAAAAGAAAAAAAATGTCCTGCAAATTTAGAGAATAGAAAAATTCTTGGAAACTTAACAAAAGAAATTTGTATGCTTTCCTGACAGCAATATGGTATTACTATTTCAATGATTACCAAAGCACATCAAAATTAGAACACAAAAATGAAAAACTCTTACCAGCAAACATAGTAATAAAGGAACTGGAGTTAGCATGAAATATTATGAAGTTTAAAGTTATCAGATAAAAATTATTAAAAATAAGCAATGTTATTAACAAACATAATAGCAAAGCCTTTAGCATTAGTTACATCTACCTACCTTCTGAGAAACAGCATTATATTATTAAGAAAAATTACCCAAAAATGAGAAAAAATACAAGGGAGGAGAGGAGTATCAGCATGTTTCTTCAATACCACATAAAAGCATTGTTGTGAATCATTTTGCAGTCTAGAGACATTTAGATGATGACTCAAGAATGAAAGCGACTTTGTTATTTACATGTTGATTAGAGCCAAAATACCATAAAGTTATATGTTTACCTGGAGATTGTTGCTGAGTAGGAAAATCATTCCAAAGCTTATGGTTTTATTGCTCTTACATAGCTTAATATTTGACATAGAATCTTACTCTAACATTTTTTTAATGCCTACACATACTCGATTTCTAAAATTCCCTGGGAACCAGTTTCACTGTTCTATTGTTCCCTAATTCATGAGTTAGATATAATTTTGACACTGCTAGTTATATATTTGTATGAGATTAATGTTTTTAACTTTTCAAAAATTAAATCTTGACACTGTTAACCAAATCTAGGATTCAGAAAAATATTAGATATTATCTTAAAAAATATTAAGTCCTCAGACTTCTAGCACATCACATCCCTTGGTTGAAAAGAACAAGTCTTTACCAAATGAGAAACCAGATGGATCCTATCAAGTGGAGAGGAAACTATATCTTAATAAAAACTTTCATTTGTATCTTTGTAATAGTTTCAGCAGAGGCAAATTAGGAGTAATAAGCTTTTTCTCTACAGTCAGCAAGACATGGGAAATTTATGATTGTACTATTATTTCTTTCTTCTAGATATACTGTTTTTTGGCATTATTTATGATAGCCAGAAAGTGTAATCAATCCAAATCATTGTATAAAATGTGTGTGGAAAGTTATTTAGTAATAATAAGGAATGTAGTGCTAATATATTTTACAACATGGATAAACCTCAAAAAACTTTATGTTAAATGAAAGAAGCAAGTCACAAAAGACTACTTATTTATTAATAGGATCCCATTTATGTGAAATGACCAAAATAGACAAACCTACAGGGAAAGAAAGTAGAGTAGTGCTTTTGCGTAGGATCTGAACGGGCATAGGAATGGGGAGTGACTGCTAATGGGTATGAAGTTTCTTTGTGTGGTCAATAATATAATATACTTTAATATTAGATTATGGTGATAGTTGTACTCTGTTGATATACTAAGAGTCATTGAATTATTTACTTAAATGAGTGAATATTATGCTATATATATTATATCTCAACTAAAATGTCAAAAAATAAGATGCAGTGCTATTGTTGGTTGAGAGTTTTTAGTACATTCCCCTATTCTACAATACAAATCTACTGAGTTTGGATTGTTTTCATTACTCTGATTAAAGCATTGAAAGAGAGAATGGGGTATATTTATGTGTTATGGTCATCTTTATAGCCCTATAGGCATATGATGGGACTAAACTGAGCAATATTCAGGCTAATCCTAACAGATTTTGATAGTATGTGAAGATATTTTACATATATATATGTGTCTGTATATATATAAAATAGATTTGATCTCTAATACCCAAATTATGTGATAATGATCTACACATTCATAGGGTTTGGTTTTATTTACTAATTCAAGACATATTCTACATTGTTAAGAGTATTTCTTGAGGCTCCGAGATTACCACGTTACCAGGATACTGGTAATAACCAAAATAAAATAAAATAAAGAACAGTTGTTAGTGATCCTAAAGGAAAAGTGTCTTGTGTTCAGGTTTGCTAGATGGAGGCAATGTCTCCCTCCTTTTCTTCCTTCTTCCTTTTCCTATATTCTTTTTTCTTCAAAATTCCTCACTCTTCCACTGTTTGCCTCTCATCCTGTGTGTCCACATAATCACCACTTACTGGGGCAAACTTTTAGTGGTTGATAATCACTTAAATCAACTGAATAAACAAATACTTCAAGATTGGAGGAGGGAGTATAATTTCAGTTTCAGAGGAGATTGCATTAACTATGTGGTTGAGACAAAATTTGTCTATCTCTATCTATACTCTAATTCTAAATTAGCAGCAATATGTAATTTTAATAGTCACAGGCTGGAGCCCTGAGAATTGGAAGGCAGTGGGAGTGTATATATACAACTCTCCTTATTGAGGGAAAGACTCTGAGACTGCAGTTCTTCCTAAGGACTACAACGAACTCGGTACAAAGAAAAGGAAATAAAATAGGTTCAAAAATAACTTCTAAAATTCTGTAACATGTAAGTGCTCCATACATATTTTAATAGAATTGGTGTTAATTTATATATGAAGATTCTCTTTATGTACTACTTTCCTCAAAGCTAAGTTACGGATGATCAAGTTTCATGATGCTAATGCTGATGTTTAAGGCCTTTTAAAAAAAGTCTGACCTTGGCAAAATAAAGCAGAGCCTGAATCAACAAAAAACATACCCTCCCTATTTCTAGAACTCAAATAGTTTGACAGGTACCTTTTCAAAGTCACAGCTTTGGAGTGAGAAATTCTTCCCATCCTGTATTTAGAGGGCTGTGTGATTTTCATGTTGAGATGCATATTTTGGCTGCTGAGGAGTGTGCAGTAATGAAAAACTTGCAACTTTTTTGCAGACAGCTTTGTCATTTCAGACAACCCACTCCCTTTCCTGTCTGGACTTTTTTTGTTTTTGTTTTTATTTTTATCCTTGTGAAATCATAGGCAATATTGTCTTTTAAACATGTTTTCTGCATATACCGACATTTCTTTCTCTAATTTGATGGATCAAAAATAACATATGTGTTTGTATTTATTTATGGACTATTTTCACACTTTGGAGAATTAAATTTTTATTTATTTTTTTTATTTTCAATAGAAGAGACTCTTGAGCCTTTTCAGCTTTGCAACACCAGATTATTTATCCCTTTCTCATTCAAAAATTATAGGCTAAGGAACTGTTAAACTGTAACAGTTTACAGTTGTAATGGATTGTTTAAAATCCATTTCCTATATAGAAAAAAAGGTGTATACCGTGCAAATTTAAAAATAACCCTAGCAAGGTGAAGTGGGTAGTGCCTGCTACTCAGGAGGCTGAGGCTGGAAGATCATTTGAGCCCAAAAGTTTGTGACCAGCCTGTGCAACATAGTGAGACCTCTCTTTAAAAAAAAAATTATCCTACCAGAATACATTTATATATGTCAATCATGTATTCACAAAGAAAATTTTAAATTGCTTGTGCGTTTTCACTTTCAACAGAGCACCAGATTCATGGTTGCTCTGGTTATTCTTATGCTATTTGGTTTTGCCGAATCTGGAAATTTCTATAGGTTCTTTTGCTAAATGTGTACTGATACTAACACTTAGGCTCCATTGCTATTAAAATATTTCCATTTGGGTTCATTTGACTGTTAGGAAATAATCCTTCTCACACATTATTAAAGAGACATTATAAACCTTTATAAAAGTTAATCTTTAACAGAGGTAAATAATACCTGCAATTAACATTCAATTAACTTAACATTGTGATTTATTCATGCATTCCTATCAGAAAACAAATATTTATGGGGCACTAACTTTGTGACAGACACTATCCTATTGACTAATGTGAAATGATTAATGAACAGACATTGTGCTATTCCTCATCCATGCAAAGAGTATAGGTAAGGAGAGAGGCAAGAACAAACAAGCAAGTAACTAAACAAAAATACATCAATACAAACTGTGGAAATATGTTAAAGGAGCAATTTACTAATATAGAAACAATAGGAGACTAACTTTAGTTTGGATGATAGAAAAAGGATTTTTTAGAGAAGTAATATTTAAGCTGAGACCTAATAATATGAAGCAGTCAAGCTTGCAAAGAATGAAAAGAAATCCATCATAGACAGTAGAAGCAACACAAATAAAGCCCCAAGGTAAGAATGTCTTAGGTATGTTTGAGGAACTAAAATGCCAGTGTTGTGTGACCACAACCATGCGAGTCTAAAGGGAAAGAGCTGACTACAGTCACAATGATCAAATAACTTCCACAATTTCTAATACTCAGTGTTATGTTTATATCATTACAGTAAATTCTGTGGAAAAGGTGAAATATTGAGGGGAGCGTTTTAAAGATTTGAAATAAGCACTTTGCCTAGTTTAAAAAAAGATTTGTATTATTTGATTATATTCCTCAAATCAAATGTTTAATTTTATTCTGTGGGCTTAGTGTAAGGAATCTTAGGAATAAAGCTTTCCATTAGCTACATCATCCTAATTTGCATGCTCCATAGCAGGAAATCCATTTCTGTGTCTGTGTGTGTGTACACTTTGATCTTACCATTTTATTTCATCTTACTAAATTCTTTATAAAGGGTTATCAAATATAAGCCTTGGGAAATATATATAAAATCCATTTCCATTTTTATCCTATTACTGGGGTCTTTTACATTGACAAAAAAAATCCCTGAGGTTTGTCTCATTTTATATGCAGTTTGAAGACAGTTAATGTCTACAGAGATACATTTATTTATTTTAACTTTGATCATAGCTGGAAACCTAAAAGTGGGTTTTAAACATGTTTTTCCCTCAGGTAATAAAATATCCTTTTTTCATTTTTACCAAACAATAATCTAATTTTGATGCTATATGTATTAATGTATATTTTCCAGTAAAAGTGAGTTGGAAATCCCTTTATTACATAAAAATATATCCTATAGGGATGTATTCTTATAGAAAACAAATTGACTGGTACAAATTGTTAGCCACGTCATAAAGAATTTTAGCAGTAATTGATGTATTTTAACAATACATAAACAGTATTTATTAAAAAATAATAATCTGACTTTTTTCTAGCAATATCATTCTCTGCATTTTAATATAAAAACAGATTAAGTTGACCTGTTATGTCTAATGTCATACTTCAAATGTAACATAAATTATAAATTCAAGTTCAGAAATAGGTAATTCAAATTTTCTTAGTCTAATATCATAATGTCCCTTTTGTGGAAAAATATGCTATCATTTCTCATTTTTCTTGGGAATAAATAATTCTGAATTCTGAATTCTGAATTAAATAATTCAGAAACTAACATGGATGCATTTAGCAGCTCTTTCATTGGAGACTGACAAATAATTTTGGTATGTGAAACATATTATTAGATTTTAAAAACTATATTTTCTTCGTTTAATATATATTACCATGTGTAAAACCCTGCTAGGGCCAGTCCCAGCTGTCACAAAGCCAACACTTACTGGATAAGCGTAAGGTACTGAGACAGGTTAGAATAATGACACTTAACACAATCTTGCTTTGGAGAGGAAGTAATATCTACTCTTGCAATTTAATTGTGGTCCATGTCAAAATTACCTAGATTGCACTTAAAAAATGCATAAACCTTGGCCCTGTCGCATATTGAAACAAAATGGTGGGCAGTCTCTGCTGTAAACCAGAGAGTACGGTGAACAAATATACAAATAAGGAAGGTCATTTGGGCATCAAGATCTAAAATGTCTGAGTGATATAGAAAGAAAGTATACCATTGGGAAGGTGCTGCAGTAACTTGGCTGAGAATGATGGTACATGGATTAAGGCTATGGATGTGAAGATGGAAATAATTAAGAAATAGTAAAGGTGATTGCATATCATGCACATATTGTTTCAGTTTCTTAAATAATTTTTTTCTCACAATGAAATTGAGAGGAATGAAATTCCTGTCTTCCTTTTCTACTGTATCCATATGAACATGTTTACTTTAAATTTGAAATTGCACATGTGACTCTCACTTAGGCTTGCATTATATATCTATTAATCAATACTACCTTAGAAAACTATGTGGACTTTATAATTTTAAATGTTAACCTTTATAGAATTCTGTTTAAGAATGTGAATAACTACATTTCCTGAAAAGCCCACAGGCCTATTTGGAAAATTGATTAAAATAATATATAAAAGAACTGTGTAAAGAACAAAACATTTTACAAATTATTTCAAAAAGCATTAAGTGAATAAAATGTGCAATTTACCATAGGTTACTTGGAAAATAATTTTTATGTAAACATAACTTCCATGATAAGACAGCTGTTTGATCCCTACAAATAAGTAAGCCTAGACTATTATTTAAAAAATCTATTTTGGGAGGGCAGATATTTTTTACTCTTGATATTACCTAAAGAAATACAGAAGTATTAATATCTCATGATAGCGTATTACTGCTATCTAATAACCATGTAAAAACCAAAATGGGCACTATAACACACAGCAATTTATATTCTTTGGCCTAAAACTACCTCTCCAAGTTTCATTAGGCCAAATTTTCGGCATTCCAAATGTCATCGGATAAACAGTTATCCTACCTATAAATGAGAGAAATATATTAATTTTGATTATTTTCTTTTCACCTTTCTTCTTTTGCTTCTAGCCTCAGTTTTAAATTAATAATTAATACATAGATAAATGCACTTCTTACAAAATTATTCTTTTGAGCATCTTTACAGCCTGAGCTGAGCTAGTGGTAATTTTTAATGCCATCTTCAGTTGCAAGTAACTGTTCGCACCTCTCACAATTGGCAGGGGTTTTGTTATTACATACAAGACTCATAACTTGCTTGACAGAATTGCCAAAGTGACTTTTCACAAAAAATAAATGAACATTTTCTTTTGGCTTTGTTTTCTAAATTAGTCACAGTGGGAATTGATTTCACTTTAAATTGCACTAAAACATCAAAGACTTCAAGCTTTGCATACAGTGTCCATGACATAAAGAGAACATTAAACACTCAGTCTAATGTAAAATAGTGATAAATCAGTTGGAAAATGTAACTGCACATACTGCCTTTCTTTTATGTATTTATGCTATTAATTTGGCTAAGAAGAGGACTAAGATCATTTAATAATTTTTCTTGATATGTGAAATGTGATATATTTAATGTTTCATTATAAATAGGTTATATTATATGTTTGGTTGCCTGTAGGGAATTTTTAAGACAGAAAACATAGTTTAATATTAACATGTAATAATTTAAAAAAACCCAAATAACTGAGAAAAGCACAAGTCCTATTGGATTCATGCTCTTTGTAAAAAATCGATTTTTTTTGTTGTTGTTGTTGAGACAGAGTCTTGCTCTGTTGCCCAGGCTAGAATGCCGAGGCATCAGCCTAGCTCACAGCAACCTCAGACTGTTGGGCTCAAGTGATCCTTCTGCCTCAGCCTCCCGAGTAGCTGGGACTACAGGCATGTGCCACCACGCCTGGCTAATTTTTATATATATATATTTTTAGGTGTTGAGATCATTTCTTTCTATTTTTTAGTAGAGATGAGGTCTCGCTCTTGCTCAGGCTTGTCTCGAACTCCTGACCTTGAGCAATCCACCTGCCTCGGCCTCCCAGAGTGCTAGGATTACAGGCATGAGCCACCGCACCTGGCCCCCCCCAAAATTGATTTTTCTTCAACAACTTATCATATATTTCTTGAATTACATAATATTTCTTTTTGTACATACTTTTTACCTGCATTCCAGAGAATACCAGCAATCCTTTCTTCCAAACCCATTCCCCTTTCTTCTCAATATCCTCTTCCAAACATCAACAAGGTTAGCAAACAACCTTTTCCAGTTATGCAATCTGTGGAGGAAAAGTCAGTGCAATCACCATCATTCCCTGAATATTATTAGATAGCGGGGTTATGTTGTCTTTACAAAGAAGTTAATGATGATGTATAAAAAAGTA
The DNA here is from genome assembly GCA_004363605.1 of Indri indri. Classification (NCBI taxonomy): domain Eukaryota; kingdom Metazoa; phylum Chordata; class Mammalia; order Primates; family Indriidae; genus Indri; species Indri indri. The sequence goes on from RJWJ010038440.1 coordinate 8,738, forward strand.
ATGTGTAATATTTAGTTCCCAAATATGAGTGAGAATGTGAGAGATTTGTCTTTCTGTACTTATTTCACTTAATATAATGTTTCCAGTTCCATCCATGTTGTTGCAAATGGCAGAATTTCATTCTTGCTTATGGCTATACAATATTCCATTGTGTTTATGTACAACAATTTATTTATCTGTTCATCTGTTTATGGACACTTGGGTTGATTCCAAATCTTGGCTATTGTGAGCAGTGCTGCAGTAAACATGGGAGTGCAAATATCTTCTTAATATACTTATTTCCATTCTTTTGGATATATACCTAGCAGTGGGATTGCTGGGTCATATGGTAGATCTATTTTTAGTTTTTTAAGAACGTTCATACTGTTCTTCCTAGTGGTTGCGCTAATTTACATTCCCACCAACAGTGTATGAGGGTTCCCCTTTCCCCACGTCCTTACCAGCATTCATTATTGCTTGTCTTTTTGATAAAAGCCATTTTAACTGGGTTGAGATGATATTGTAGTTTTTATTTGCATTTTTGTGATGACTAATGATGTTGAAATTTTTTTCATATGCTGTTGGTTATTTGTATGTCTTCTTTTGAGAAATGAATTGATCTCATAGAGATAGAGAGTAGAATGATTGTTATCAGAGGCTGGGAATGGTAACGGGAAAGGGGGGATAAAGTGAGGGTGGATAATGGGTGCAAAAATTATAGTTACATAGTTAGAATGTATTAACAATATTTGATAGCACAACAAAGTGACTATAATCAACAATAAGTTAGGGTATACTTTAAAATAACAAAAAGAGTGGAATTAGAATATTCCTAATACAAAGAAATGTTAAATGCCTGAGATGATGGATACCCTAATTACCCTGATTTGATTAATTCACCTTATATGCCTATATCAAAACATCACATCTACCCTATAAAGATATACAACTATTATGTACCCATAATAATAAAAAACAGTTTTTTTAAAAAAAAGAAATTCAGACTATCAGGATAAACAACATTATAAATAGTAAAGTCAAAAATAAAGTCAACAAGGAAAAGATCCAAAAAAAAGGTAATGTGTAATGTTAGTAATGTTATGTGAAAAAGTAGCAGATGCCAGCAGAGGTCATGGTTATTATTTGACACCTTGATTTTTGCATATTTTTTCTTATTTCCCCTTTGGAAATTTCCCTTTCGGTGATATGTTCCCTGTGTTTTCCTCTAACACCAAAATATCATCCTACCCGTCTTAAGGAAGATTTGGTATGTAAGAGTACACTGTGGTAAGTTTATAGTATGTTGTACCCTGAGAAAGTGAGAGGAAATTGAAATACAACATTAACTCCTGAAACATGGTATTTAAGATATAATAGGAATAGAAATATACTTTTATTTTAGGAGGCCATGGATATTATCAAGGAAACATGCTTATAAAATATGGTTATTTAAAACCATGTTGATAATACATGCAGATAATTCTCTATTTCTTTTATTTAGCTATTCACTAATTATACATATGTATGCTACTCTTTGTGCTAGGCAATGAAAAATACAGTAGTGAAAAAAACAGTTCTTGTATTTGTAGACTGTAAAGTCTTTTATTTTTAAAGTCATGTAAAAGATATTCTTACAATTAAGGTACATGTATGGAAGGAAAAGTTCAAGTGACTAGGAGACCATATGTCATGAAAGATGATAAGATACTTTGACATGACCATGTAATTATATATATTAGTGGGAAAGCAGATGGAATCACTGGGGTGTGACTCATGACTATTGTCTGTACATTGCCCCAAATCTAAGCAATCTTTCACAAAAAAGAAAAAAGAAATGATAATAATTGTAGAAAATCTTTGGAGATCTTGCTAGTTTGTTTCCTGTGTTTTAATTAATGATTCAGAAAAGAAAAAAGAAAAAATTCTTCTTAATAATATGAGGAAAAAGATATGTTATGATTAAGTTTGGTTTGAATTATGTAGAAAAAAATTAGAACTGAGGCACTCCTATTGATGAAAATGGAGTCATGTGGTTATAGATACCCTACCAGTAATAACGATCATAAAAGCTGCACTAAAATATATATATATATATATATATATATGTAAATAAAGGTATTACAAAGTGTTCCAGGTCATATTGGTAGCAGAAGAGAATTTGTACCTGAACAAAACTATAGCTGGAAGGGGTAAATTCAACATACAATAATCATACAAATATTTGCATATAAATATTTATAATAACATTGTGCCCTATACTGGAAATAACCAAATGTCTGTGAACGATCATGTTCTCAATGAAATAATGTACAACAATAAAATGGGCATTATTTATAAATACAACAAAGATACCACTAATACCATTATGCTGAGTGAAAGAAGCAACACACAAAGGAATATATATTGTGATTCTATTTATATGATTTTCTGGACTATATGAACTAATCTATAGTACAGAATAGCAGATGAGTGGTTGTATGTGGCTGGGTTGCAGGGTTGGTGTAATGGACTAAATGTTTGTGTGTCCCCCCAAAATTCACATATTGAAATCTTAACCCCCAATGTGTTGGCATTAGGAGGTGAGGCCTTTGGAAGCTAACGTAGGTCATGAGGGTGAAGTCCTTATGAATGGGATTCATGCCCTTACAAAAGAGACCCCAGAGAGCTCTCTCACTCTTTTTCCACCATGTGAGGGGCCTCACCAGAATGCAACCATGCTATTATAATTTTGAGGTAAGTCCCACCTATGCCCATTTTGTTAAGCATTAGTATCACAAAAGGGTGCTAAATTCAGTTTGCTAGGATTTTATTGAGAATTTTTGCATCTGTATTCATAAGGGATATTGTTTTCTTTTTTGTTAAGTCCTTTCCTGGCTTTGGTGTTGAGGTGATGTTGGCTTCATAAAACGTGCTGGGGAGGATTCCTTCCTTCTCAATGCTGTGGAATAATTTCTGCAGGATAGGTACCAGTTCTTCTTTGTGGGTTTGTTTTTAAAATATGTCTAGAATCCCATCATCTATTTCTCTGTTTATTGTAGCACCCTCCCTTACTGATCTCCTTGCTCCATTGTTTGTTCCATTACAGACTATTTTTCCACACAGCAGCCAGAGTGATCCCATATACTAAATAACCTAAGTCTAATCATGTCCTCTTTCTGCTAAATATTATCACACGATTTCCAGGCTTGCTGGCAACATTCTTATCATTGCTTACAAATCTCTCCATGATTTGGCTTATAACTGTTTTTTGATATCATAACTTACTACTCTTCTGTCACTCATTATGGGCCAATTGCACTGGCTCCCTTATTTGTAATTGAAAACCTTGCACATGCATTCCCACATGAGCTGTTGCACTTGTTTTCTCTGCATGAATCCATCCTCACTCCCTCACTTCCTTCATGTTTCATATTATCAGTGAGATTTTCCCTTAATATCCTAATATAAAATAGTAACTTCTACATTATTTCTTATTTTCCTAACCCAACTTGAGTTTTCTTTATATAGCATTCCAAAATGATGTAGCATATGGTTACTTATAAGTGTTTATTAACTCTTTCTCACTAAAGCATGAAAACACACTAACAGAAAAATAAAAGTACTCTTTTGTTTATTTTTATCTCCTCAGCACCTACAACAGGGATTAGCACACAGTAGATACTCAAATGTTGAAAAAAATAAATAAATTAATAAAACTAAACAGCTAAAAAAGCCATAATTCCTATTTATATGTTACAAGGTTATGAATTCTATGATAGAAGAACCAAGTAATTATCTTTTGGAGATTTAAAATGAAATCAATTGGATGGATTAGAGACAGTGCTTATGTGGACCATTACTGTAGTTTCTGAACTGCTTTATTTCTCTTGGATATTCTTTTCTTCCAAACCAATCTTTGTGTTGTAGTTATCATTATAATTCTAAAATATGTCTGATCATTTAGCTTTAAATCCTTTAATGGATCCCCAAATGTGCCCTATTTTGGATGTTTCTAGTCATCTGAGCCATCCTCATTTATCCCTTAGGGTGTAATATAAAGCTCCATGCAAACTGTAGGTAATTCTTTGGCTTAACTCCATTTAATCAAACAGGCTGCTCTTGCAAGAACTACTCGGGATCTGAGATTCCTAACCTCACACTCCTGTTTTGAGGCTCTTTCAGTCCCCTTTGGCTTTTATATTTAGATGCCTATATTTGGGGCAAATTATAATCATATATAATTATGGACTATACAGTGACACTTTATGTATATAATGTGGAATAATTAAATCAAGCTAATTAACATACACATTACCTTAAATATAATACATACCATTTATTCCTCCTGATAGTCTCTCATATTTTGTTTTGTCTGACCCTTTCTCATAGGGTCTAATTTCATTAGAATGTGCATTGCATCTATGGGTTTGCTACTTTGAGCTTGGGCTCAATTTGGGTGAAGGATGGTTAGACTCTACGTAGTACAGAACAAAGTTGAAAATCCAAGTGTAGCCTATAATGATCCTCCATTTTCTTTTGATTCATCATCTTCCATGATCCTTTTGGCTGTCCAAATAGGGTGTAGTTTTCCCAACACACCACAGAAGATATTGTTGGTTGACATACTCAACGCCTATCCTAACCTCCTCCCTTTGCATGTTTCTACTATAGAATTTATGAAAGCTAAATACTCACATTTCTAACATTTATTTTAGCCTAAAGTGTCAAGTGGCCATTAGACCTAGTTATAGCTAAGTGGATATACACTTGACCCTCCATGTCCACAGGGTTCCCATTCATGGACTTAACCAACCATGGATCAAAAATATTTAGGGGAAAAAAAACCAATAAAAATAATAATACAGCAATAAAAAAATAGTACAAATTTAAAAATACAGTAAAACAACTTGAATGATTGATAAACCAAATAAAATGTTAACAGAACTAAGAAAATCAGAAAGAGGAGCTAGATATAGAGGTAAATGATGAATTCTGATTTGACTGTTTCTCTTTGAAAAGCAAGCTCAGCAATTCACTTTTAGAAGAAAGTCACATTTTAGATTTCATGCTCTTTTTAAAATGGCATTCGTTTAATTCATTTATCTTAACAGAGCACTGATTAAGGCAAAGATTAAGAAATAAGTAAAAGACTTAAACACTAGGCAGATAAAATTCAAAAATATATAAACTTATAGAAAAGTGACATTTGTCTCCATCTGGTATCTATTGGGAAACTGTTAAGTACTGCTAAACCAATGCTCTGGGTATGTGCACATGCATGTGTGTGTACTTATTAAGGCAGTAACAGAGCAGCATAATGCTTTTCTTCATGCATTTGCTTTCAAAAATGTTCCTTTATGCTTATTTAATGCATATGTTTTTATTCTTTGAATGATCAAAACTCTTTTATAGTAATTAAGATCACGCCACATTTCAGGCAGCACAAACATGAGTAAAGCTCTCAAAGTATGCTGTGCTATTTGCTAAAAGGTAATTTTTCCTTTTCTGTATTGTCTCAATAGCCAGTAATGCAATGGAACAAACAAGCGTTACATGGGTGTAATTGTCTTTCTGTGCAATCAATTAGAACTAGGGAGGAGAAGATTTGCAACTAAAAATTTAATTGTAACTGCTATCTGCTCTTGATTACACATGTACACACACACACACACACACAAAGAAGACACAAGAGTGTGGTACTTCTGGAAAACACACCTCTGTCCAGAAACTGAATTAGAAAGAAAGAAGAAAGAAAATGGGGTTGGAGGGAAGGAGGGAGAGAGAATGAAAAGAAAAGAAAGAGAAAGGAAAAGAAAGAAGGGAGAGGAAGGGAGGAAGGAAGGAAACTAACTGGAGAACGTGGGAAAAATAAGATTTCTGATAATATACTACTATTTACAAATCTCCTTAGGATATTCAGGTAACCAGTGTACAACAAACAACTCAGATTATGCCACCAGAGACGTAAGACAGCTAAGTATTTATATTCCAAACCCCAGCAGTCATTGGTAGAGGAATACCCATCCATCTTCGGGTTGGTGGACATGAATTCCCGAGCACCCTCACACTGTCATAGTCATGGGCAGAATCAGCATTGGTGGCTGCACAGAACTGTCATGGAAGGAGATACAGATGATGATGGTGGGAAGTTAGGCGAGCATGCACTGGTGTGGTGAGGATCAACTGTATGTGGACAATGCATTAACAACATCTGCAGGAGGACAGGTCTCAGCTGATCTTGGCTAACTCAACTCTTCCCCTT
>RJWJ010038441.1:0-15006 GCA_004363605.1 Indri indri
GAGAGAGAGAGAGAGCAGGGTCAGATTGGCACTCTGTCTCCCGATTCCAGCACAGGTACACATTGACTCACAACAAGTCTGCATACCACGTGATGGTTCCTCCCTCCCTATAGATTTCCTATAGAATCTATAGGATAGAATCTATAGGATAAGGTCTTGAGCCACATTGAGTTCTTTTGCTGTGAATTCACACTCACCAAGCAAGAAGCAATTATTAACCTGACATCCTAATAGATGTGCTTTAAAAAGTAAGGTTCTGCTCAATCAAAACAAATTCCATATTACTTAGCAAAAGTAGTCAATTTATTATAAGTTAATAAACTATCATCTGGGTGTGTACATTAGTCTCAGCTGAGCTGAGTCACAGTCTGATCCATTCTCCTTGAAGTGTTATAGTTGAACTGCTGGATGTTTAAATCTGAGGATCTAGCAGGCTCTGCCACTGTTTATGTCAATCACCCAAATACTGTATGTCCATCTCTTTATAAGTATTTTTATAAGGGTTAGTCAGGAAAAGCCACCATTTGTCCAATAGTGATAGATTACATGATTGTTCAGCAAGTGCTTCTTAGGGTGGACTATACATCTGTGCTTCAGTGACATTGTTCTTGGTCACGACCTACCTGGAATGGAATGTGAACAGATATGACGTGGGTAGAGACTTTAAACAGTCATGTGTTTTCGTGTGTCCTCTTGCGCTGCCATAGTCCTCCACGAGAAGAGTAATTCTCAGGTGGCCACTGCAACTGCAGGTTGGATCTCAGAATGAGACAAATGGAGCAGAAATAAATCTTGACTACAGCCTAGAGACGAATCCAGTGGACCCAGATTAGATTAGCTTTGCTTAGCCCAGCTGAGCAAGGCAAATAAATATGTTTTGTTGTAGGCCACTGAGATTTTCAGTATTTCTGTTATGCTACTATATACAAATATATAGTAACTATATATATTTTATACAGATGAAGAAACGATGAACAAAATAAAATGGTTGATTTCAGTTGCCAAATTTGGGGGTAATATGTTAGGCATATTACCCCAAATAATATATAGTAGGATATATATATTACCCTGTATAATACACAGTATATATATTATATATAAGATACTCCAGTGTTTGTTATAATTTTCTGGCCTTTCTTCTTTTCTTGATTTGACCTGTTTCTGTTTAGATTGTATTTCTGCCCAGATCTGACTCCTGGGATCAATGTCATTCATTTATCAAAATGTCTGTTTCTGTCCCCTGGATTTTTTTTTTTTTTTTTTTTTTTTGGCTCAGACTTTTCAATATTTAAATCCCAGCTTCTACCAGTGAACTAGTCTCTCCATGGGTTCCTTGGGTCACCTGCATTGCCTCGGATCGGAATCCTTTAACTCGTGTTCAGTTTGCTGAAACTTGAACTCAGTGTTGCCTCCTGGCTGGGGTTGCTTCAGCTCCCCGGCAATACAACAAGCAAAGGGGAAGCCCTGGGCTCTGACGGCCCCTCAGTGTGAATTTGGCAAGGTCAGGGCACCTTGTGATGCTTGAGACAGAAAACAGCCTGTGAGTCTCCTCATTCCAAACCGTGATATTGGTGGCAAAAGAGAGAAAAATCAAAAACCAGAAGGCCTTGAAGCCTGAAGGTTTAACTGAGAAGATGTGCGGTAGATCACCTGAGATATAATTATCTACTTTCGCATCTCAGATTTACTTGTACCTCTTTTAAGTCCAAATAGTCTTCAGTGCAGTGAGCAGCTCAATTTCTACAAAAGACTTAATTTAGGTGAAGTAGAATTATCTATGCTACCCCCTGTATACTTCTGTTCCCAAGCCCACAACTGCTATTCAACATCTACTCCTCCATTAGCTATTTCCCCTAAGCCAACACCTCACCTGTCTAGGTTGCCCGTTTAATGGTCCCTGAGCATGACTCTGCGAGGCTGTCACAGCTTTCTCTTACAGGGCCATGGCTGCTGTAATTACCTATTTCCAGCCATCCTTGGACATGATGGGATATGAACTGCTCCAGTGGGCTTCCTGGGTCCAACACACCTTGTTTCCTATCCCCTGGTTAAGCCACAACCCTAGGGAACCAAAGTCAACATGGTAAGCTGCCCTCACCGATAAGACTAACACCTTGCTATATCTGCTGGATCTTCCATATGTTCCACGTGACAAGATAGAATGTGTAGCTTTCAGTTCAGTGATGCTCTTTACAGTGTGATGTGAGGAAAGCTGTCTTTTCTTGGGAACTCGGACCTCAAATCATCTGAGACTAAGGTTTCAAGGTTAAGAAACACACATTCCACACTTGAAATATTGGTAGTTTTTTGAGAGGAACCAATTATACTTTGAACAGTTGGACCACAGATCCGTACATTTTAGCTCACGAGGCATGCATAAAATACCTGCCATCAGTGTGCATCCCAGCGTTCTGGAATACACCACCAGCCCTCAGTGTATTTCCCAGCTGTCCACATCCCAGTGATTTGGAATATATTGTGATCATGCTTGTTGTTGCTACCTGATTGTTATAAAATATGTCCTTGGGTCTGGGATACTGTTGAGTGGGACTCTATAACAGTAGATCAGATTTTCTCTACATGTTCAGATGGTGGTACGGTAGAGGCACTGTTCATATATATATATATATATGCACATATATATATAAAATGTGTTGTGTTGTGTGTATACACACACACACTGTTGGCTCTTTTCTTTTTGGAGAAGCCTGACGAATACAGCATGTTTTGCAAAACAATGTTTATTCTTGATGTGAGTGATGCAATCAATCTGTATCCTATTCTACTCAATTCTGTTGTGTCCTAATCAATAACTAAAGGAACACAAATTCAACAAAAAAAAACTCACCAAAACAACACACGAAACTTGTCTTAATGCTGTTCAGTCGATTTTCTGACACACACTGATGGCTCACAATCTGCAATGTGAAGAACCTTTGAAAATTCTTTTCTACCTTACCATGACTAGTTGTTTTTGCTGTTGTGACAAAACAACTAGTAAGTAAAGAAACTTGGTTTCACAGCCGGGCGCGGTGGCTCACGCCTGTAATCCTATAACTCTGGGAGGCCGAGGTGGGTGGATTGTTTGAGCTCAGGAGTTCAAATCCAGCCTGAGCAAGAGCGAGACCCAATCTCTACTAAAAAACATAGAAAGAAATTAATTGGACAACTAACAATATATAGAAAAAATTAGCCGGGCATGGTGGCACATGCCTGTAGTCCCAGCTACTCGGGAGGCTGAGACAGAAGGATCACTTGAGCCCAGGAGTTTGAGGTTGCTGTGAGCTAGGCTGATGCCACGGCACTCACTCTAGCCTGGGCAAAAGAGTGAGACTCTGTCTCAAAAAAAAAAAAAAAAAAAAAAAAGAAACCTGGTTTCAGAACTCAAAGCTTCTTAGTGGCCTCTGTGTTCTAGGAAATACCACTAGCTTCTCCTTCCCAAGAGCAATGAATTTCAGGGTTTGGCAGAAAGTGGAAGACTTCACAGGAGCCTGCCTTAGGGGTATATTAAAATGGATTGGTTTCATATCTGCAAAACATTATCTTCATTATGGGCCCTTGTGTAATCTCAGTGTGAAAGAGTCATAAATAAGGTAACAGGTGCCAAATATCAAATCACAACTCTATCTTCCTTTTTTCCTTCCTTCTTTCCTTCTTTCCTCTCTTTCTTTCTTTCTCTCTTTTCTTCTTTCTTTCTTTTTCCTTCCTTCCTTCCTTCCTTCCTTCCTTCCTTCCTTCCTTCCTTCCTTCCTTCCTTCTTTCCTTCCTTCCTTCCTTCCTTCCTTCCTTCCTTCCTTCCTTCCTTCCTTCCTTCCTTCTTTTTCTTTCTTTCTTGTTTTCTTTACTGCCCCCACTGAGTAAAAATCCCTTTCCTCATAAAACATGTCTCTGGACTTAGACCGAATTATAGCCAACAGTAAACAAGGGTGTGTTGTTGTGAAAAGTAGCTACAGTGTCTCTCAATATCTGTGAGGGATTAGTTCCAGAACCTCCTGTGAGTACCAAAATCCACACATACTCAAGTCCTGCAGTTGGCTCTGCAGAACCCACAGATGTGAAACATCTGCACTCTGCATGGGTAGCTTTCACATCGTGTGAATGCTGTATTTTGTATCTGCCTTTGGCTGTGGATATGGAACCCCTCTGTGTGGATGGCCAATTGTATTCATTGAAAAATGCCTCTTATAAATGGACCTCTGCAGTTAAAACCAGCGTTGTTCAAAGGTCAACTGTACTTTCTTCACCCCTATCTAGAATACAAATTCTAAGGGGAAAAATACTAAATATTTGAAATGAGTCAGAAAACAACACAAAAACCTCAACATAGCTTGTTTGGTTTATCCAAGGATAGAGTGATATCTCCCAGCTCAAAGATTGACACAGAGAGCTTCTTACCCATGTCATTTTTGCCTTCCGTATCCCCATAATTCCTACTCCACCATATGCATATGGGTGGGCATGATTAAGGGGCCACATTAGGAGGAGCATGTGATTAATGGGAGATTCTAAAATTATTATTTACATTCTAAATTATAGAAAGTGAATCATAATAATATGAAGTTGACTCTACATCAGATCAGGACAGAAATATTACTTTGATGGCACATGCGGTCCAAGTGACTAAAAAGATTTACTAAGATTCACCAGCCAACAGGCTGTCTCTCATTTTTTGTTTCAATATAACCAACAGTGTTCAAGGGTAAATAGGGTGATCTAGCCTGGAAAGTGTAACAATCAGTTTCAATGGAAAATCACAGCATGATTTGGTCCATTTTTATCCACGATATGTTATAGATAGGGCAGTTTCCACAATGTAAAAATGTGTAATAAAATGAATAAGTGGTAATTCTATGTTTAACTCTATGGAGAATCACAGCACTCTTTTTCACAGTGGCTGCACCATTTTACATTCCTACCAGCATGCACACGAGTTAAAATCTATATCCTTGCCAACAATTGATCTGTTTTTTTTTTTATTAGCCATTCTACTGGATACAAAGGGGTATTTCATTGTAGTTTTAATCTACATTTCCCTGATGATGAATAATGTTCAGTGTCTTTTCATATGTTATAGATCATCTTTGGAGAAATGCCTATTCAAGACCTTTGCCCATTTTTTGAATTGGATTGTTTGTTGTGTTGTTGAGTTGTAGGAGCTTTATTTTTTTTTTATTTCAGAGTATTATGGGGTACAAATGCTTTGGTTACATGAATTGCTTTTGTGCCATTAGAGTCAAAGTTATGAGTGTGACCATCACCAAGGTAGCTTGCATCGTACCCATTAGGTGTGAATTTGCCTGTCCTCCCCCCCGCCCACATGCTTGGTTTTCACTGAGTTTTATTATCAAATATGCACATGAATGTTGATTGATTAATTTCAGTTTAATAGTGAGTACATATGATGTTTGTTTCTCCATGCAATGTTTGTTTTTCCATTCTTGTGACACTTCACTTGGAAGATGGTTTCCAGTTCAATCCAGGTTGTTCCAAAGGGTATTAGTTCACCATTTTTTACGGCTGAGTAGTAATCCACAGTATACATATGCCACATTTTATTAATCCACTCATGTATTGACGGGCATTTGGTTGTTTCCACATCTTTGCGATTGTGAATTGTACTGCTATAAATATTTGAGTACCAGTGTCTTTTTTGTAGAATGTCTTTTTTTCCCTTGGGTAAATACCCAGTAGTGGGATTGCTGGATCAAATGATAGGTCTACTTTTAGTTCTTTGAGGTATCTCCATACTACTTTCCATAGAGATTGTACTAGTTTTCAGTCCCATAGGCAGTGAATAAGTGTTCCTTTCTCTCTGCATCCACAGCAGCATCTGTAGTTTTGGGACTTTTTGATAAAAGCCATTCTCACTGGAATTAAGTGATATCTCATTGTGGTTTTGATTTTCATTTCCCTGATGATTACAGACATTGAGCAGCAATTCCAATGCTAGTTGTATATCCAAATGTATTGAAAACAGATAATCATACTGATACTTATGTATCAATATTTTCAGTGTTATTCACAATAGCTGAAAGGTAGAAAGAACCCAAATGTCCATCAACATATGAATGGATAAACAGAATGTAGTACATGCATACAATTGTATATTATCCCACTTTAAAAAGGAATAAAATTATGATAGGCTACAACATGGATGACATTGGAAACATTATATTCAGTTAAATAAGCTGGACACAAAAGGACAAATGTATGATTCCACTTATATGAGGTGCCTAGAATAGGAAAATTTATAAAGAAAATAGAATAGAGGTTACCAAGGGCTTGGGGCAGGGAAAAATGGAAAATTGTTTTTTAATAGTTACAGAGTTTCTCTTTGGGGTGATAACAAAAATTCTAACACTGTGAATTTAATTAATGCCATTGAATTGTACACTTAAAGATGGTTAAAATGGTTTAAAAAATTGGGGTAAACTAGGGTTGCCAACTTTTTATTTTACAATAAATCACATTAGAAAACAAAAAAATGAATAAGTGAATGGAGAAGTAATAGACATATAAATGTATTGTCAACTAAAACGGGCAATGGCTTGTTCGAATGAATTAATCAATGTATTTACTGCAAGAAACCTTAGAGACTTTTAAGTGTGTTGTAAATATCCAATGAGGGCTAAAATATACAGATTTTTTGGTGCTATTAACCATTCGCTCTTTAGATAGGAATGTTGCTTGGAATGCAGTCTGGAAACCAGTGATGTAGATACATGAACATACAGTATGGCCAAAATCAGAGCCGAGTTTGTAGTGAAGTGAAACTCTGTATCTTTAGCTTTGTACAAAAAGATAGTAAGAACTTAGATTACCTAAGGTAGATTTTTTAAACTATTAGTGTATTTAATTGTAGTAACACAAGAAAATGTACATACTGCATTTTCTCTGATTCTTTATAAAAATATTAAAAATTCCCTTATTTCTCTATATCCCTCCAACCCAATAATCTCTCTTATTCTCTCTGGATTAATCTTTTTCCCAGTTTACAAGCAAATCTCTCTATTGAATGCTAACTTTCAAACCTGTAGATGAAATATTTTTTGATGAGTCTGTCCCTATAGTTATTTTCAGGATAATCTTTCATTTAAATATTAGCAAATTGTTGACAATCACTTTTGCATACAAATGAACTATTCATTGACAATTCTCTGTGGCTGTGTTCTTAGTGCAAGTTTTAAAATAAATAATGTCGACTTATGAGCTGACAAATCTGCTATTGAAATACTTCCATTTTCTATCCACTAACTGTCCTCTCTGAGAGGCAAGATGCAATGAATCCCAGGAAGAGTATTATATAGTGCCGCCTCTTCCATTAAGATACTTTATTTCTAAGTTGAGAGTAGCCAATAGTGAGCTTAAATATTAAATCACTGAGCTTTTGATTAGAATGTTTTTTGTTATTCATTCTAACCTGCAGAGATTCAAAATGTATTTCTAATTTAATTTTTCAAAAGCTGAATACTGAAGGCAATAGCCCCTACTTTTTTTTTTTAAGTATCTTTCTTCTGGAAATAAAAATGGTTATTAACATTGAGTTTATTGCACATCCTAGTGAGAAAGAAACAAAAGAAAATCCCTAATTATCGGTAAATAAAATAACATCCATTCATTTTGTTGTCAATAAGATCTTTTTGAATGCCTACTACGTGTAAGTTACTGTGCAATGTATACAGATACCTAATACTTGCTTTGTTTGAATAAATACATTCATATATGAATATATATATGTCTGGCATTATGTTAAATATATTCCTGACATTAAGTCCAGCATGTAGTTGGTGCATAATAATTGGAATGCTTTTTCCCCAACTCTATACTATGCTGCGATTTTGGATAAAACAGGTCATTGGAGCTGTCTGACCTCAGCATAGCTGAGGTGATGTCATGCCAACATTAAGTGGTAACAGAAAAGAATTTGGACCATTAGCTCCACAAAATTCTAAGCCAGCAGTAGAATCAAGTGGTTTAAGATGTCATCAGCCCATTTGGAAAATAGCAAGGCTGTAGCATTGCTTTGCTGCTAAGATGAACTGGGTACTTTTCTCCTTTTATATTGAGCAAAATAGTATTTTGATTGTCATACTACTCAAAAGAATAGCACTTTCAAAAGCAGACCATACTGAAAATATGTAGTGATAATTATCCCTTCAGTTTCCTTGCTCAAGGACTATAGCACCAGCGGTACTTTGACCTACCCCAAAATCCTGTGACTTTTTCACTCCCGTCTTTACTTGCCTTCTTGTTCTGTTTTAATCCCAAGGCTCAACACTCAAATCATTCCTATATGTGCCTCTTAAATCCACTTGCCCCTTTCTTCCTTCTTCACAAAAATTCATTCCTAGATAAAATAAACCTCTGTGTGCTTATAACAGAATAGCTGAACATCACTGGAGAAAATCACATAGCCTAGAAGATCGAATTTGCTTTAATTTTATGATTTCACACTTCTAAGGGCTTGTTGAGCGGCCCAGAATACATATTACCCTACTTTCACAATCTTGCTCTCCTAAGCTTTGAGATGAGTATTTCACTCCTCTTTTCTCCCAGAACTTCCTGCTGAAATTCACCTCTTCACACTCAGCTGTTGATCTAACTCTACCTTTTGGAAACCAAAAGACCTTCCAGAAGAGGACCTCATTTTTGGATGAGCAGAGGTCATGATAAATAACAGAGATACAAATTTTAAGCATTTGCCAGAAGTACAATAGATATAAACTTGAAAATTGCTTTAATGCATTATTTTAGAAAATTCTATTATTCACACTTGAGACATTTTATTAAATATATCCTAAACTGATATTTGAATCTTATATGCATTTTTTGTTTGCAGGCCTACTGTATAGCAATAAATCACAATCATTAAAATGGATGGAGATTTATGAAAATATTATGTCCGTTTTTGTTGCTAAGTTCTGACTCAATGAGAGTAGAGACAATAAATTCACTGGTTTATTCATTCTTATAAGAAGAAATAGTTAATATTTATGGAGTGCCTACACTATTTCTCATCTTTTTTTATTCTAAGCTTTGATATTTCAGATGTAATTATAACAGATAAAATTATTGTCTTCAGGAAGCTTACACTCTATGGAAGAGGATATACCAGAATTATGTGTTCTTAGATGCATTTATGTATGCATATTTTGATAAATAGTATGAGGAAATAGAAAACAGAGTCAGAAAAGAGGGGCTAAGGAGTTACAGGGATGGGTAATAATTTTATAGAGAATAGTCAGCAATGGCCTTTCCAAATAAGCTACGTTTGATTAGATATTTAAAGTAGAAGAGCAAGCCCAGAAGATACAAGGCCAATGCAAAAGTGTGTAAGGACACTGAGGAGAGAGCATGCTAAGTGTGTTTGAGAAGATATCAGGGGAAGCAGAGTTTTTCATGCTGTATCAGATTCCAATTAGAGCAAGAAGGGCAACAAAACATAATGAAAAATGATGAGGTATCAGATAATATGCTGATATCCAAAAGGTAGAGCAGAGTGTTTAGGAGGTTGGTAATATGCAGAAGAAAGGTGATTCTAAAAACACACAAAGCCAATAAGAGTGAGAATCCAAGGGAGGCAGGGTAACCTAGGCTTATTGAGTTTATATTAGCAAATGACTTCAATGGCATAAGGTTCATGATAGGACTCTGGTGGTTGAGGCTCTGAGTATTGGTAAGGAGGAAAAGTAGAGGTTGCCCATGAAAACACAGAACTCCGGAGACGACTCTTCCATTGTTCTGAAAACGCTACGTTATATATTTTAAGAGATTTATCATGAGGCATCGACTCATACAATTATGGAGGCTAAGAAGCCTTATGATCTGCCTTCTGCAAGCTGGAGGCCAGGAAAGGCAATGGTGTAGTTCCAATCCAAGCCTAAAGGCTTGGGAACCAGAGGAGCCAATGGTGTAAGTGTCAGTTATAGTCCAAAGGCCTGAGAACTGGGAGAAAATGGATATGCCACCTCAAGAAGAGAGAACGAATTAGCTCTTCCTCTAATGTTTTGTTCTATATGAGCCATAAATGAATTGGATAGTGCCCTTCCATATTGGTGAGGGTGACGTTCTTTACTCAGTCTGAGGCTTCAAACACTAATGTCTTCTGGAAATACCCTCACAGACACACCAAGAAATAATTTGGTACCAGCTACCTGGGTATTCCTTGGCCTTGTCACATTGATACATAAAATTAATCATCACAACACCTTTGTATCCCTAATGCCTAATTCTATAGTTTACAACATCTGAAATTCACTTAATAAATACTTATAAGCAAACAAACGAATGAATGAATGGGTAAAGGAAACAGTAAGTTAGACATTCAAGACATTTGTCTAATCATATTTTTTGATATTCAGCCTTGAAACTTTAGAATGTATCATGATATATGGCAACAATCTTTTCATTAAAGTAAAACTATCATTTTCCCCATTGGTATATTTGCTTCATTCATATTAATATTTACTCAGCTACATTTGAGGGCCTACCAAGAGGTTGCTGATTGATTGTGTTTGAAAGCATTCACAGGTGCAAAGATGACACTTCTCTTGAAATAGAATTGAGAGTTTCTTAGTCCTCTGTATTACTTTAGATTAATAAATGATTTGGGAATGAAATGTATAGTATATAATCAGTCAGCATTATTCCTTAATCTGGCTCCTTTGGAAGATTGTTTACACCTTCCAATTTCTCTTGTTAAAAGTGCTTTCAGAAGGAGAAGCAATTCCAATGCAGCAAGCCAAGGGCAGGTGTCCCAGTGTCCATTATCAAGAGAGCTGGACCAAATAATTAGTTCCAGTCTCTCTCATGGCAACCTCAGGCCAGTTGGATTCCAGACTTGTTAGTAACAACAGGGTCATGAATTTCCTGGTAATTAAGGTTGTGGAAGCTCATTCATTGTCAGTATTATGGCCACTCTCTTTGACATTTATTTGTTTTGTTTCTCCTGGGGTTCTTTCTTTTGCCATGATTACCACCACCTTTCAGGACTACGGAGCTCTTCAAAAATTAAACATTGATAAATGTTTTAAGGACGAAGAGGAAAGCTGTTTAGAGCTGACATGAAATTTTTTTTTTCTTGTTTCTATAAAGCTTGTTTGCCAGAGAACGAAAAGCTACAATTACTTTAACGTGATCATGTGTTTTCACACCAGTGCTGAATGCACAATTACTCTTGGCCTCAGCAATGAGTTTGAAAAGGGAGACACAAAAAGGTAATCAACTTGGTGTCTTTGGCAGGCAAAAGAAGAATGATTCAGGAAGGATCAGAGGGCAAAGGAAATGGCTGCAGAAAAATCCTCCTTCACAGAATGCCGGGCTGCAAATTAACTATTTTCAGACCTTCTTTCTGGGCCTCATTATTGAATAGTTGATCAATTTTCAAACGATTGCTCAGATCTGTTCATTCTAACATTAGATTTTCAACATCTCAGTGAGAAATAAAATAGGATTTGATTGGGTTCCATTCATGGACTTAATTGCCTGGAGTGTAATCTGAAAAGCAATATTAACTGTGAGGATTCCCCAATGGTGACAAGTAATCCACAATGATATCTCAGGTATCACTTTAGCTTTGAGAAGCCTCAAGTAGCTTATTTTTCTTTGAAACTTGAGATATGTAAATCACTAAAAAACATCATAAGATTACTTGAAATGAAATCAAAGCATATAGTATAAAACAGCATAACGTAACATAACAACATACCATTACACAAACATGTTTGTGGGAAGTCAGAATGATATAAATGGAAAAGAGTCCCAGCTTTAAAGTCAGGTGGCAGCAGGGCTTGGATATACACTGCCCACTTACTGGCTGTGCGGCTTTGCCCAGCCACTTAACTTCACTGAGCAAGAGTTTTCTCTTCAGGAAGTTGACTTAATAATTTATTTTGCAGAATTGTGAGCATTAGGAAAAAAATGTAAAATGTGCAGCAGGGTGTGTGGTAAATAGCAAGCAATGGATGGTAGCTGGGCAAATATATAGTGTTATTAGACCAAAAGCACATTTTTAATCATGTTTCTAGAATTTTAGTATGAATTATGTTGCATATTCAAGTTGATGAATTGTGTAAGATGTTTCCTTTCGGTTGAACAGACAGTAAGGAGAGAAATGAGAAGGGGCGACCTCTGACATTCTATCCTTTGAGCTTTCATCTCTCTGTACTCATTTGATCACGTTGTTCCTTTTACCTAGAATGTTCCTCAATCTTTTGACTAAATTCAATTCATTTTTTTCAGGTTATGGTGGTTTTATGGGAAAACAAACATACAAGATACAGTACTATACATGGATGCCTGATCGTGGAATGAGAATGGTAATTGCCTGCATTTGGGACCTACATCATAGAGAAATTATTATGAGTAGTACCGAAAGGCCTTAATGTTCCCTGCAGCTTGACTAACATTTCAACAAGCTTCTTCCTGATTCTAGGATCCTGATCTGCCTTTCTTGGAGGACTGGCTTTAGAAATCTTGTAATTACAAATTATTTTGCTGCCCCTTTGAGATATAATTTAAAAAAAAAACAAAAACTCTCACTAGTTTTACAACTCAGGAATATATTTCTCAAGGACCTGGGAGGAATAGAATATGCCTTTGAAATGTAAACAGCATGGAAGATAGTGCCCCGTCTCTCCCAGTCTCTGAGGGAGGATAGGATCCTAACTTCTATGGGAGACAATTAGCAAACAAAGATGGCCTAATCACAGAAAAAAATCACTGACAGGCGTGGGAATAACTCATAGTTCTCCATACATCCCATTGATCAACCTCAACCACATGTCTTCTTGTATCCTTTGCTTCTTCTCTGTTATAATAGTCTTCAATAAAGTCTTCTTGCCTGCTTAAGTTTGTGCAGTGCAATTTTTGCTTTAACAGTGGTATTTAAGCTAGGCTTTGGAGGATAATGATTCATCTTCAAATGAGATTTAAACATAGGCTATCTTTTAATTTCCCGTTAAAAAATAGCATCATAGAAATGGCTATGTTCTTGAAAGCACCCTGTAGATTCATGTATCTGTGTTTTGCACATGGAGTGCCCTTACGTTATTATTTCCTGTAATGAACCCAAGTTCATGCCTCAAAGATGCTTCCCTAGGAAGTCCCCCCTTATCTGCTCAACTCTAGTACCTTGTCTATACTTCTGTCTTAAGTAACACACACAAAAAATCATAATTTATTCACTAGCTTACTTTAGCTTTTCTAGATTCAGCATATTGAAGTTAAAGAGTGTCTTATTGATATTGTTGTCTCCACTTCTTAAGTGTTTGGAAAAAAGGAGAAATATGTATTTGATAAAAATAATGCAATAATGTTTAATATTCAAACAATAGAACTACTGGCATGTATTACTTTGTACCATTAATGTATGAATTGATATGATAATATATGTCTATTATACTCCAAAAATTCATAGGCCCTAGGCATGCAAATAAGACTCAAATCAAACATGTTAACAATTGTCACAGTCTAGGAAAGACAGCTCTGTATATGCATAATTGCATACCACGTGGTAAGAAGCATAAAACACTACGTACGAAAAAACTATAAAGGCATAAAACAATGGCTTTTGACTAGCGAACTGTTTCCCAGATTTTCCTGATGATTAAAATTACTAGAAGCTTTTGTTAAAAATAGCAATTAACATTGCCCCCCTTTAGAGAACCTGATGGAGCAGTTTGAAGTGAGATCTAGAGTCTAGGAAACACTAGGCGAGATGGAATCGGGGCAATTTCTGGAGAACATGGGATTTTAGCTGTTGTTTGAAAGCTGGGAGGAATTCTGGAGAGGAAGTTTTTAGAAAATCATTTTAGGTAGACAGGAGACTGCAGTGTATACTATGGAGGGGTGTATGGCTGAAGAGGTAAGAACGTAAAGTGCAATCAAGTAGAAATGGGCTTAACAGTGGAATAGAATACACCTGGCGTAAAAGTTGGAACAGATCTAATTCTTACGTGCATGAGAAACAGAAAAGAACCAGCTTTCACGGACACTATTATTTATGCTAAACTTTCCTATAATTTGTTAGGTAATAAATATAGTCAGATGAAGGAGAACACTTAGCATAATATTTCCCTGTTCACACTTACTCTTCACATTTTTAAAGAGAAAAGCCCATGAGAGAATGCAATGCCTCCATTACTGTGTCGTTAATCAGAATGGCTATTTTGAGTTCACCAATCCTGCTGACAACTCCTCTTTTGAAAGTCTGACCCAGTGCAAGTCATAATTCTAAATGGATTATGTTTTTTCTAAATATCAAACACCGTTCGGCTCCCTGGAGCTTCAATGTCAGCCTTCGGTAAACGGTACAAGAATCTATTTTGTTGATGATTTACCTACAGGGACTCCTCCCTGCTTTCTTATTTAACTTCCACATTGAATTTAAATGTTTTATGTTTATTTTTTTATCCATAATCATAAGCCTAAGGCCAATAAATGAATCTTGAGTGAAAGAATAAATGAGCTGGATTCATTCCAGAACCTAATTCATTTCCTGTGAGGAAGATGGAAGCTTAGGGAATTAACTGTTTCACACCAATAGAATATTTCATATCACATAAGTCTGCTTCCGACTAAAATTAAGAAGAAGAATGATTATCTCTACTTCTTTGCTGTTATTTTTGTTTCTACTCCCACACAGAACTGTTTCAGAAAGTATTCAATGATAGAATATTGGATTAAACTGGAAAACATCACCATTTGGCGGATTTTAATAGCACTGGAATGGTTTTCCTGCCTTTAAGTTGGTATTTCTTAACCAATCACTTCACATAGGTTTATGGGAGAGCATTAAAGAAATATTGAATTATGTATAAGTTATTTCTATTATAAGTTGTACTTTAAGTGCTCCTGGTTACACCAGAGTAGAAACTTTAGCAAAGAAGACTACTACTGGCTTATACTTTCCCATAAGGAAGTAAATTTTTCTTTTAACATAACACATGTGTAAGCAAAATCAATGAGCCCATGCAAATTATTAACAGTATAAATACATTTAAAGAG
>RJWJ010038442.1:0-14994 GCA_004363605.1 Indri indri
ACTGAAAGATAAGACACAGGTTCCACCCCAGGGAGCTTATAGTCTGGCTGGGTAAGACAGACCTATACTAATCTAGAGGGCTGTAAGGGGGCATGAAAGCAAAATGGTCAATTTAATTGCTGGGGGTGGGGTAGTAGCAGCTTAGGCTTTGTACAGGAGGTAAAGCTTGAGCTGAATCTTGAAAGATAAACTGGTTTATATTTTCAGGCAGACAGGAGGGATTAGGGAAGGTAACCCCAGGAACCTCTCACTTCCTGGGGAGAGATGGATAAGGGAGCCTGGGGGTATCGGGACACCGTGAATAATTTGGTGGGGAGAGTGTCGGAGTGTGCAAGGGCTGAGGGCTGGGGACGGTGAAGGGCATAGAGCTGATTAGAAAAATACATCAAGAGGGAGAAAGATGGACTTTTTTAAGTTGAATTTTACTTTTTAAACATTTTTAAATTTTAATTTTTTAAACTTTCTCTGGAAGGCATCCTCCTATAGACAATATCTTATAATGTGAGTAACAGGAAGCCACTAAATGAAAGTCGCATAACCAGAACTGTATTTTCCCCCAAACCCTGGGGAGACATCTCACATCTCAAAAATTTTCTCTGTAATCTTTGGAAGCCAGAGTGTGATCAAACAGATTCTAATTATTGTATTTCTGTTTAGACATCTAATTTATAAAGTGGGAAAATGGGATTACCTACATAATTGGCATGCTCCTTCCCACCCCACCCTCCTCTGTTATCTTTCGTTTGCTGTACGAACACTTGCTCCAAGTGGTTGGTTACCACAAGCTTCAGAGAGATGGTGGCCTAGAGACCACCCTCCACCCACCCTTGGGCTTCACTGGGCCTTGTAGAGAGGATCGTTGTGTTGTGAATTGGAGCTCACTCTCCCTCAGCCTCTTCAGCACTGCCTATGGGAAAGTGACTTTTTCTGAGCATTTGTGATCAACTCCATCACACCATAGATAGAGCACCACTATCCTAAAAGGAAAGGAATTTAGTGAGAGGTTCAAGTGTGTTAGCTATTCAATCCTCAAAGAGGGGAAGAGCAGCAAAAGGGGATCCTGTTTCTCCACCTGTCCTGTTGCCTGGCCACTAAAGCTTTGCACATAGCACCTGATATAAAACACAGGCAATTTTCCCACAGATAGTCATTTTATAATTCAGAAAATCTTCCTATACATTCTTGGACACAGACCAGTTTTGCAAGCTTCTGCCACCCCGTGGAAGGAGGGCATGTGCTCTGGAAGGATTGCTTCTACCCTCCTTCTGTTTGGAAACACCTGATGCGTGGGTCTCATCCCACTCCGCTGCCATCTGGAAGGCAGGAAACCTATAGCTTTATCCTCAGTCCCACTGCTTGAGTTAGTAAATCTGGCAAGCCACTTAACCTCTAGATGCCATAATAGTTTTTTTCACTAGGAGTAATGCATGCCTCTTCCTAGCTCCCTGAAATGCTGCATGAACTTGATTGCAGCTTTTTGGAGGAAATAGTAAAAATGTACACACATTTTGTAATCAACTAATTCATCTCAAAATCATTTTATAAGTTTCCTTTTGAAATAGAGGAAATTTTTTTCCCGAGAAATAGTTTTCTATGGTATCTGTTTAGAATGAACATAGCACACCTGTGTAAAATTTAAAAATATTTATCAGTTCTAAATTAAATATTCATTAAAAATGACAACTTTTCAAAATGATAAACATTTACTGTTCTTGTAGCTTCCCAAAATATAAAGCAAAATAGAATTCTGGGAAAACTTCTGAGATCCTAACAAAAAGATTTAAACAATCTCTCTATATTTCCAACTACAAATGAAGTCATAAAATGTAATAGTCCACTGATTCAATATTGATAGGTAACTATTACCTTACAGCTCAGAGGTGTTCTTAAGTCTATTTATTCCTGATTAAAACAAATTCATTTTTAAAATTCCCTTCCTTTACCTCTCAAAACACGGCAGTTGTGTTCCTAGAACTATACAATTAATCTACTTTTTGCTCAGACCAAACTGAAGCTGTTCTTACTGATAAGAAAAAAGGGTGGAAGGGAGCCTGTCAAATAGGATTATTCGGAGGAAAGAAAGCTAAGTGTATTTAAAATTTTAACCTGTCATTGTCTTCTGCAAATTGTACTGGAAGAACCAAAAAATAGAATAGTACTTTATCAAAAGTATAAAACCTAAGGAGGAGAAACAACTTTTGGGTTTTTTTTTTTTTAAATATGTTTACTGCCAAGGTTACTTGGGAACTTAGAAGGTATTATATAACAGAATTGGCTGCGGTGTGTGTGTGTGTGTGTGTGTGTGTGTGCGCACGTATGTATTTCCTAACAGTTTTATTCACTGTCAGATATCAAAGGTCAAGAATACCATACCACTGGGGGATGTCTGATGTTCTCAATTAGATGATTGATACCATTTATTTGTCTAACTTCTCTTTTTTTTTTTTTGCGAGACAGAGTCTTGCTCTATCGCCCTGGATAGAGTTCAGTGGCATCATCATAGCTCACTGCAACCTCAAACTCCTGGACTCAAACGATCCTCTTGCCTCAGCCTCCTGAGTAGCTGGGACTACAGGCACATGCCATGATGTCCGGCTAACTTTTCTATTTTTAGTAGAGACAGGGTGTCGCTCCTGCTGAGGCTAGTCTTGAACTCCTGACCTCAAACAATCCTCCCACCTTGGACTCCCAGAGTGCTGGGATTACAGGCGTGAGCCACTGTGCCCGGACTATTTGTCTAACATTGTTTTCTAAGCACATTATCAACCATTAGCTGAGGTATCTTCAAATAACTTTACAGATTCAAGGCTTTTCTCCTATTTCATAGTTTAAGAAATCAAAAAAGGGCAATTTGTGCTCAATGTCCCAAAACAACCCTTTCTGCTTTTTTGCCCTCTCACCTTGCTTGACTCGCTTATACCTCTAACCATCATCCCCTCTATACACATGTATATACACATTACTGTCATATAGCTAACAGCCTGGTAATATATTATATAGCATATTAAGTCATAGCATGTTATTAATATTAGGGTCTTAATGCGTTACTTTCTTTTGCTCTCCAAAAGAGAAAGAAAGACAATGCAAATAAATTAAGCTTTAATAATAAAACGCCAGACCCTGAAGCACTGTGTGAGAATAATAATATTACCACCTAATATTATACTTTGTAAATATCCATTTTCTCTTGATGAATATGAGTGGCCTTGTTGCGTTAAACATGAATCAACAATAAGACCAGAAATTAAATTTATGTCTCCCAGTTTTTTATTCTGAGTTTTTACCATTAAGGCTAATTCGAGCAGCCTTCTAAATAATAATTAGCAATAGAAAAAGCAGATGGAATTGTGATTGTAAAGCAGAGGAAATCCTAACATCTTCAATAGGTCAATGCTAGAGTTGTAAGTATAATAAATAGCTGGTACTCCAGACTGCTGGCTGTATATTTTCATTCAACTTTTTAAATTTAATATCAAAAAGTAGGCTCACATAATCATTATCATAAGTCTGGCAAATGTATCCTATAGTCTAAGCTTTTTAAATATGCTAGTGAAAATGAAGGTCCTAATAATAATTTAAAATCTGACTTTTTCAAGTGTTAAATACTGAAGCAAATGGCAAAAATTAAGCCGAGAGTAGTGGGGGCAGGAGGAGGGAAGGGAGGGGAAATGGATTATGCATCCTGAGGCAGACTGTTGCAGAAATTTAGTTATTATTATTTCAGGGGAACAACTAATAAAATT
The DNA here is from genome assembly GCA_004363605.1 of Indri indri. Classification (NCBI taxonomy): domain Eukaryota; kingdom Metazoa; phylum Chordata; class Mammalia; order Primates; family Indriidae; genus Indri; species Indri indri. Next base: position 3,744 of record RJWJ010038442.1, read on the forward strand.
AATTTGGAAACCTAAAATTAGGAGAAATCCAGCAGATCTACAGATCAGGGTAAAACAACATACATAATAAGTGAGATGCTGCAGGGCTCCACACCATCTCTTTGGTATTGAAATGTCATTTAGGTTAGGGTATAATTTTAAGAAAAATCAAATTAAAAGGATGAATGGCTTAGGGAATTCTGTAAGATGCATACAGACTTTTATTTTTAGATTGTTCATTTGCCTACAGCTCAAATCTTTATTTGCTTCTAGTGATTAGCTCACCCAGTATCTAGCCATAGAATGATAGGAAACAGTGGTTTTATTTGAGACAGGGCAGTAGGGTAGAGTCTTAAAGCCTTTATTGTTTGTTGGCAGGAAGAAACAAGGGATGTGGATAATCAGGGAGTCAGAAAACAGGATGCAAAAGTTATATGATTACTAGAGCATACCTTTCACAAGTCTTCATTCTGCCACTGAAGATTTCAGGTAAGAAGGAAAATCTTATCAGAGAAAAGGAATCTGTCCCTTTAAAACTATGGGGGTGGGGTATTCTACACTGAAGAAACATTGAATTCCAAAGTTATAAGGCACCTAATCGTTTTAGTCCCCTTAATTATCATTTTCCAAGAGTAAGTGCTCTTAGGCTTCTGGAAGTTATGTTGATAGTAGAAATTTCTTGCATCAAATACTTTTCTTCTATTATAGCCACATGGTGACATGGTGTGGGGTTAATTATTACACTAACCTCTCCAAACTATTTGTTTTAATTTATGAGATTCAGATTGTTTCCTTAACAGCTAGCAATGTATGTTCATTCATTCACTCATTCATTCAATTGTTCTTCTATTCTTTCTTTCCACACAATCTATATATATATATATGGGATGGGCAGGGATTTTATATACCTGGTTCTAACAACAACAACCACAACAAATTACAGGGTCATTGTCCCCAAAAAGCAATCATAAGGTCACAGACAAAAATATTTGTACATAATTACAAACACCGTGCAATGTATTATAAATTTATACAAATGCAACGGGCCTCTCTTCTCTCTCAGATTCTCTCTCTTTCTAGATAGAGAGGTAGGCAGATAGACAGATATATGTATGTGTGTGTGTGTGTATTTAGAATGCACACAGTGTTCTACTACTGAAAATAAGTTCTAAAGTTGACGAAATTTAACTAGAATTCAATTCCTGACTCCGTCACTTACTGGTCTTGTGACCTTAGAATTTTGACAAAATTTACCCTCTCTAAATGATTTAACCTCTCAGAGCCTCAGTTTGCTTGTAATAGCTAACACTTTTTGATAGTGTAGTACGACATAGGTACCATTATGTGTATTATTATGTATTTTATGTGTGTTAATATATACAGTGCTCACAACCAACCTATAAAGAGGTTGTTAATATTATATTATTCTCATTTTACAGATGAGGAAACTGTGGCACAAACAGGTGAAATTCACCAAAGAACATTCTCTCAACAAGCTTCGAACACTGGCTACAGCATCTGTGCTTGTAATCAGTACCCTATACAGCCCCTTCAAATAGTGCTAAGAGTAAGGTTAAAATTAGATAACATATGGGAAAGAGTTTTGAAAAGTTTAAACGTATAGAAGTAAAAAGTATAATTATTAAGACTTTTAGATCCAAAACTGCATTAAAGGAAACCATCCAACATCTGTAGTGTCTTGCTGTTTGCTTAGCACCTGATCTCCCTTCATCAGATAAGAATGCCTTCATTACCTTTCCCCCTGCTCTCAGTTTCTGTGGGTTGGGTGGGAATAGCCCTATTCCTACCTCCAAGGATGAGAATACTGAAAAGTAGTTGTACGCTGGTTCTGGATCAAAAGTAAGGTGAGTGGACAGCTAAAATCAAGCCGCTATACACCTTCCAAACTTCCTAAGTCCTGGGAATGCTGAATTGTGGAAAACACTACACAGTAAATTTGCTTTTCCTTCTGCAGTCGGTCATAAAATAGCTGCTTGGCCTCAGTTTTCTCACCTGTAGTAGTCCTCCAAGTTTCATTCTTATTTATGGATGGTTAGAAGTCAACACAATTGTAGCTCTAAGATTCTTTACCTACAGGTTGTGCCTCAAAACAAGGGACACACAGACACACTGTTTTTCTCACTTCTTCTCACCATCCTCAGGCATGTCACAAAGTAGCAGGGGGATTCCTAGCCAGAGAGCATGCTCCACAATCTCCCCAATCTCATATTTCCCTGAATCAGAGAGAGAGAGAGAAAGAGAGAGAGAGACACTTTCACGCCTGGCCCTGTAGATGAATCAAGTCATTTTGCCAACGGCCATAGAATTTCAAAGACTAGATCCCTGATGCTGCCTCAAGGAAGACCCAAAGCCACCCTCCTTTTCGAAGCTCAATACATGTAGTCATGGCCCTCAGCATAAGCTGGACGGCCCAAGACAGTATTCTGCCAGACGATTTAGCTAAAGTTGACATCCACACTTACACATCATAATGTAATTGATGACCACTTTAGGCCTGCAGATTTCTACTAATATAACCATCTAAAGAGAGCATTATTCAAAGGATGCTTTGACTGAAGACAAGCCAGAATGAAGAAGGATTTTCCTGGGATTTTCTTCCAGCTGTTGGTTCCTTCTAGTTTTATATTTCTATGATTCACTACTCTCTCTTGCTGGCTCTCACCACCGTTTCTCTCTCCCATCTCCCTTCCTTCCTTCAGTACACTCACTTCCATTTTAATAGCAGATTTTTTCAGCCTCTGTGAAAAGAGCAAGGTTTAAGCACAACAGCAAAGTTAACTATGTAGCACCAAGTAGAGAGATACTGTTGACTCTGAAAATTAGCGTTGCACCAAATGTACCTGTTTCTCATAGTGATTATATCACTACCTGGGGCTTCAAGAGCCCATCGGCAGGCAGTGTTGTAGGCTGGAACCCAGGGAAGCTGGGAATACAGCATTTAGATCTGTTCTTTTTTAACGTGTAAGATTCCCAAGGTACTTTGCTATATTCTAGAGCTAACTGAAGCACCATTTTCCTTATTAGATTTTACTATAATATCAATAAGTATGACCTCAAAGATCTCAGGCATGTTTTCCTGTATTTTATAGTCACTAACTAACACCTTATATGGAATGAAACATTTTTTTTGTTTTTCTCCATTATTCTGGTGCATTGCACCTAAGCAATTCCTTCACCAAGTTTCTCTCTTGGTTAAGGCAAGGCTTCCCTCTGCCCCAGCCCACACAGAACATCTGTATGCAACCTGAATGTTCCTAGTGCTGACAGCCCTGCTTCTCCCCAAGCTGTCACCATCTGGCCATCAGCTGTGCACTTCTGAGAACCCACGCATGCGAATGTCAATCTTTGCTCCCTGGAAGGCTGTGAGCTTAGCATTTCTCCAGGATTCTAGCCCAGTGACTCGAGTGAGTCTAAAGTTGTTTTTTTCTACCAGAACTCTCATTCTCCTAGCCTTTAAAACAACGTTCACATTCACCAATAAAATATTCTTTTAATTAGAGTAAATATTTTCAATTTGTCTTACCACTAGATTGAAGGTGAAATATATTTTTTCCATGTGATTTGCTACGTCACATCATGGAAGTATTAATAAATTCTGCTAAGAATTACAATAACATATTAATATATACTTGGAAAGCAGTTAATGTCAACTGTCACTTTAAACACAAAAATCTGATATTATAATATTGCTTTAATCAGCACACTTTATTTTCCACACTTATTTCAAAAGAACATGCCTGCTGAAAAACATAATTCCTTTTGTGGCTTCATAAAATTACTTTTTAAATTGTACGTGGAAATTAAAATGGTAGTTCCACCATCTCTTTATTAATTTAGTGACTAATTATTCCAAAGTAACAAGCACTTGGCTTAATTAATAAGTTAATTTGAAAAGCATTTATCAGTGCTTACATTAGCTCAGCATCAAAAATAAAAAGATGCCCAAGACATAGAAACTGCACTGGAGCTTGTTAGTAGGAAAGGCAGAAAGAAAAATACTTTTACTTCAGCTCAAAAAGTAGAACTACAGAGACATAAAAGCCCTTCAGAGAACAGTGTTTGATTTCTCAACCATTCTGGTTTCTTTTAAGGAAGGCCTACGTAGTTTTGAATTCATATTTGATTTATTTTGTTCAGAACTAAATAAATAAATAATGAAAAACTCTTCCCTCGCTGATAATTTTTTTTTTCAAAACTTATTTTGTTTTTTTTTAGAGTCTAATTTCAGCTATGCAGTGGTTCTTAAAGTTTTGGGGTGATGAATGTGAATATATGTCAGAATTAGAATCAGATGGGGAGGTTTTTCAATCTCCATGTATTCCAGTGTTCACAAAATTTAGTGTGGAGGGTTTATAAAAACAGATATTGTCGGACCCAGCCCGAGTTTTTAATACAGTAAGTCTGGAGTGAGGTCTGAGAGTTTTCATTTCTAACTAGTTCCCAGGTAACACTGATGCTATTGGGTCTAGGGTTGAGAACCACTGCTCTCTCCCATCGAACTATTAAGGAAGGGGTTACATTTTGTGAAATCTTTCTAGATTATTGTGATATACTCATTTCTTAACTCCTAATCAAATTAACTCTAAACTTTCTCCGCCAACCTGAACTCTACCTTTTTAACATTTGGTACTTATTCTCTCAATACATTTAAAGAAATTTGTGGTTATGCATATATATGTGTATATAAATTCTACCGATGCAAAGCTACAGGTTAGCCTTGTTTTTTACATACTATTGGTGATTTCTCTGTCTCTCTAATTATAAAATAGAATAAATCGATTTACAGAGAGTATGTCCCATAAATTAATCTAAGATGAATCCAAGTCGTATAAGATAAAATGTTTGAAGACCAGTAATACTGCAGCTTGCTCCAAATTTGAATACTCAAACTCATCCTTCTCCCCCTGGCTCCCATGTGAGAGCCTGAAGACTGTCTCCCTCCCCGACAACCCAGGAACCCATCTTGACAGTTCAATGTACAGGGCCTTCTTGTGACTGAGGCCACCTGCCACCAAGTCTTCCCAACATTTGACAAATGAAACTCCCTAGTTGGGTTGTACTAACTTGTGCTGTTCAGAGTGCCAGTATCTGAAGTTTCCGCTTAATTTGGATCTCCAGACTAAAAAGATTTTATTAGAATTAACAAGGTATGGTATCTTTTTAAAAGGTAACCCATTAGTTTTCCTGAGGCAGAAGTAGTTGTTGTTTTTAATATGCAGCATTTCTATTTAATCGAATTATAATATCTTAAAGCTTAAAGACAGAGCATGAATTGGATTAATAAAATCATAAACAGATGCAACTATAAAATATTAAAGTATCCAAAAGTAAAAAGCATGAACTATTTTCCTTAAAGGAGTTTCTCTAATAACCCCTCGCAAAGGATACCATATTACAATGCTACTGAGGAAAAAAGCAATTGTAACACGGAAGAAAAAAAAAATCGCTCATAAACTGACCACTTACCAAAAAAAGCCCCACTCTATTTCCAGATTAGCACTAGATCCAGCCTTGCCTTTGGCTTCAACATCTTTGTTCTGACAGTCACCTGATGCTTGTAATCTTTCAGCCACATAATGAAAATACAGCACAAAAGCCAACTGCAAATTGAAGTCAAAGATCCTGGGCAAGGACGATGGTCCTCCTACATAAAAGAAAGACTTGAGTATCAAAGGATTAAGGAGATCTTTGAGCCTTGACTATTTCAAGTCCTGCCCCAATGCCCAAGTGACTCTCCTCTGTGAACTTGCTGAGAAAGTTATTAAAGGTGAGGTGAAGATTTGTGGAAAAAATCACACCAGAATAAAACAAAACAACATTCTTGTTATTCTCACTATTGTTCTATAGCACCTTGAGGTACAGATATACCCTTAGCTATAAGTATAATGGAAAATAAAATTATTTTTATAATTTTAAATTTAAACTTTCAAGTAGTGACCACTATTTTACATGAGCTCACTTTAAATGATCCTTTTCTGGAAACAATTATCCTCATATAATTGGCACTGCTTATGTTTTAAAATGCCTGATGGAAATAATAAATTTAACCACAGTCAACCTGCACAGGTTAACTAAAATATCAAATTTCTTTGGCTTTGGCCAACGGTATATTCACTCAATGTCTTACACTGATCAGAGGCAGTGATTAATGTGTTTCATTAATAAAAATCTGAGAAAGGATTTATTAGTCATTAGATGCAGTTTGGTTAGCAAATTTTGGAATATAGGGCCCATGGTGAGTGAGTGAATAATAAAAGTGCTCCTTAATATGAATAGATTGGGATTTGACAACATACACCAATCTTTAAATTTTACAGAAGCAGAAACTGAGGCCAAATGAGGTTGCAACTTGCCAAAATCCCCTTCCAACTCTGAATTTTTATTTGTCTAGTCAACTATGCTACATTCCTAAGCCCTCCATATATTACAAGGTTTAATAAATCTCACTGGTGATAAATATATTCAACCTCAATTCCTCCTGGTTTAACTAAAATCCATTTCCTCTGTAGGTAAATTCCATTCCATCATACCTTAGGAAAGGGACTGATTAATTAAAACAATCCCATGGCTTGTGTTATAACAGGCTTGGTTACCTTGGCTCAGTAATCCCTACTACTAAAATATATTTTAAAAAACATTTGCAACATATGCATTAAATCCCTTTCATAGAACACGTGGCTTTAAATAATGAGGAAAAAAGAGTTTGGCAAAAGCATTTTGTGTTCTGCCAAATCCATTATGCTGCGCAAAATGGTTTATGAAATTTAACTAAGGCTAAAAGTTCTGGTTCCTGATTTTCTCTCTATGAATTCTTTAACCTCCTTCAAGACAAAGCTTTTCTTAATTTATAATATTCAGATTCTCAAGCACAGTTTCTGCAGCCTCCCTGCCCCCCGTTTCCTAGGAAGATGGAAAAGAATACTAACTAAAAACTAAGAAATAAGGACAATATTCATTTAAATGATCTCATGTTTATTATTGTTAAGGGTCTATTTGGAACTGCCTCATGCTTAATATTAATATATTTTATTTTTTTCTCTGAGTCATCTTAACATTTCCACAGAAAATTAAAGATTAAAATTAAAGAAAAAGAATCCCCTGAAATGCTGCTGTGACTGACCTAAGTCATTTTGATTAGACACAGCTCTTGAATTCTATCTGACCTCGAAATATCTTGGATGGGAAAGGGCTGACTCCTCCGGGACAAACTGGCTACCCTTATTGTGGAAAGCAAACCTCAGATCCAATTTTGCCATACAAACATTTATTTAACAAACGCTTATTAGCAAGCAGGTTGAAAAACAGTTCTTACAACCTGTTCTATAAACTTAAAGACACGCCAGCTCTCTGTTTTTTGGGTATTGTGCATGAAAGTTTACTGGAGATGGGTCAAACAATAACCCACAGGCAGCATCCTGCGCTTCATAGTCTGTCTTGGACAGTCAATAAACCTCAGAACCAATAAACAGACACAAAACCGTCCAGAAGTCCAGCCCCAGGTTACCTCCCTACCACACAAATTTTAGGCTTCCTCAATTTGCATAAGGGTGGAAAGTGTTCCTAAAATACCTTAGCATCCATGAATACCTTTAAAGTTACCAAAGATGCCCGTTTCTAATATTCATCAAGCCTATAAACAAACCATGAATTTCCCCTGATAAAAACCACTTCTGACATTTAGCATGATAATTAGCCAAGACTCAGGTACTGAAATGCAGATAGCTGAATCACTTGTTACCTCCAAAAAGTAGCATTTCTGATAAATTGCTTGCTGACCATCTCTGGAATCTCCATTAACACCACTGACTGCCCCTTGATTTAAAGCTGAAACTAAAGGACACATTCATGATATTATACTGTCTATGTGGGACCATAGACAGTAAAAATAGATTACAAACATCATAACCGAGGCTTCATTATTATTATTATTAGACATTTTGAAATAGCATTTATAGAAGTAACTTGTGAAATAGCAAAAGAAAATTCCATTTAGGATCCTCTTTGATTGCATTTTTAAAGCTAATGGATGTTTTCTTAGTTTGGGAAGTTACACCATCTATATGTCATTTTACCGTCAACATTTACAAGTATGAATTGGTAAATACTGTTCATGGCAGAGATCTTAAATAGTTAATTTCCCGCTGTATTAAACTTGGAGTTCATTATATTTCCCTTAATTCCTGCTGATCTAAAGCACTCACAGATACAGATGGTTCTATAAACAAGATGGTCTCTAAAGGAAAAGGAATGTTACTGTGCTTTTCTTTCCCTTTTTGATGCTAGTTGCTAAGCATTAGAATTGTGAAAACTATTTTTAAATTTAAAAGCACTTCATTATCTTCCTCTTATGAATTTGTATGTACACAGACGCATCAACTGAAACAGTGACAGAATTTGACACTGAGTCCAGAGAAATAACCATTATGGCCAATCTTCTAAGTATATTCCAAACTGGCATTCCAGAAATGCTAGGAGAGCCAGAAAGGGATGATTCAAATGTTATTATCCTTTAAGCCTGCAGTGTTAGGGGAAGTAAACTGACATTTGTTGAGTCATCATGTGTCAGGCACTGTGCCAAATACTTTACATGCACTATTTTATTACATACATTCGCAATAATCCTATTAGGAATGGCAATAGCATACAGTTGTTGAAAGAACAAATCATGAAGACCTGGGTTCTAATCTTAGCCCCTACCATAGTATCTCTGCAATCATGGCCAAATTATTTGACTTCTCTCAGCCTCAGTTTCCTTATCAGTAAATACTATTTACCTTATGTGGCAGGCGTGTGTGTGTGTGTGCACGTATTTTAATGTCTGACTAAAAGGAAAAACTGTTTTTCCATATCCACAACACTTCTGACACAAATGTGTGGCTTTCCCACACCAAGTAATTCTCCAGTTCTCTGCGGACACAAACTGGGTGTCCTACAGTTTAGCCTGGAGTCTCACAAGACTGCCCCTCACTGGCACTTCGGGCTGAAACAGGAAAGTAAAACAAACAAAAACAACAGAAGACTGCCCCTCACTTCAGATGCTACTTGCAAGTAGTGATTCCCCAGGTTACCCACACTTCTCTCTGACTTGACTACAAATTAGGGTTCCCTCAACTGCCTCCTCAAGTTCAATAATTTGATACAATGACTCACAGAACTCGGGGACACACTTTACTTACTATTACCGGTTTATTATAAAGGATACAACTCAGGAACAGCCAGATGGAAGAAATGCAAAGGAGAAGGTATGGGGGAAGGGACAGGACACTTCCATGCCCTCTCTGACTGCGCTATCTTCCCAGCACCAACAGGTGCTCACTATCCAGGAAACTCTCCAAACCCCGTTATTTATAGTAGTATAACTGATTGTATCATTGGCCATTGGTGATTGACTTGATCCCCAGCCCCTCTTCCCTTCCCAGAGGTTCTGGGGGTGAGGCTCAAAGTTATGATCCTCTAATTACCTTGTTGATTCCCCTGGCAACCAGCCCCCCTCCTCCAAGAGATACCTCATCAGCATAAACTCAGGGATGGTTGAAAAGGGCTTATTAGGAATAACAGAAGATGCTCGCTCCTCCCACCCTAAACACTCACAAAATTCAAACAGTTTTAGAAGCCAGTTGTGCCAGGCCTATATTAGCAGCTACTTGGGAGGCAGGGGCAGGAGGATCCCTAGAGCACAGGAGTTCAAGACTAGCCTGGGCAACATAGGGAGACCCTCCCTCTAAAAAAAAAAAAAAGTGTTGGAACAGTATTTGGCACAAGCTGTCAATAAATGTCAACTTAAAAAAAAAAAAAGCACAAAAGCTATCGTGCCAGGAACTGGAGGAGAGACCAAATGTATTTCTTGTTATGTCATACTGGCATATAGTAATCACTAAAAAATAGTGTCTGTTTTCTTATTGTTAATGAATTACCATTTCTAACAAAGAAATATAAGCTGAATTGTGTCTCCCCAAATTTATGTTGAAACTCTAACACCCAGTACCTAAGAATGTGACTATGTTTGGACATAGGGCCTTTAAAAGGATGATGAAGTTAAAATGAGGCGGTTAGGGTGGGCCTCATCCAATGTGAAGTCCTTATAAGAGGAGGAAATTTAGACACACAGAGAGACACATGGAGGAAAGACCATGTGGCCTTGTAACAGAAGAAATGGCTTGGAAAAATGGCAAAAATGTTTTCTGTCTCTTTAAAACATCCCCCACTCCTTTTGGAAACTTGGACCTGCATCCTTGCCTCATGCCAGTAGTTGGGAGGGGCTGAGGAGTGTCCTTTGTTCTTTGTGCCATGGGAGATGGGATTAACCTGGGTGGAGAGCATGAGATTGTCTTAGCTGAAGGTGGGATTGATGAGAACCTTTGAAAGTTCTGTACTTCTACTCAGAAGCAGGAAGTTGGACTTTGAGATGGGAGTCTGACAACCTCCTCATTTGCCATCAAATTTATAAACTCCTCTTTCCTTATCCTCAAACCTCTTGTGCTCATTCTTCTGATGTGACCTCTAGACAAGGACCAAACTTTTAGTAACAGCTTCAGGAGAAACCAAACCTGCCAACACCTTGATCTTGGGCTTAGAGCCTCTGGTATTGTAAGAAAATAAATTTCTGTTGTTTAAGCCACCCAGTCTGTGGTATTTGTTACAGCAGCCCTGGAAAACAAATACAAAATGTAAACATAATTAACATGTTAGTATTAGTACTGACATCAATTTAATGAAATATTTTTAAAATAAAATGTTTCATTATTAAACAACCCCAATGTAGAAATTAACATGAATTATGCTGAAAAAAAAGAATCTTTTCCAAGTGGTAGAATAGCAAATGGGATACATTTTAAGGAGCCCTTATAAAGTTTATGTAAGTAGGCTGGGCACTGTGGCTCACACTTATAATCCTAGCACTCTGGGAGGCTGAGGCGGGAGGATTGTTTTAGGTCAGGAGTTCGAGATCAGCCTGAGCAAAAGCGAGACCATGTCTCAATTAAAAATAGAAAAAATTAGCTGGGCAACTAAAAATAAAAAAAAATTAGCCAGGCATGGTGGTGCATGCCTGTAGTCTCCACTACTGGGGAGGCTCTGAGGTAGGAGGATCATTTGAGCCTAGGAGTTTGAGGTTGCTGTGAGCTAGGCTGATGCCATGGCACTCTAGCCCAGACGATAGAGTGAGACTCCATCTCAAAAAAAAAATAGAGAGGAAGAAAGAAAGAAAAGGAAGGAAGGAAGGAAGGAAGGAAGGAAGGAAGGAAGGAAGGAA